>CAXKVY010000977.1:0-180898 GCA_964058915.1 Tetropium fuscum | reverse complement strand
AGTTTGCCTAAGCTAGCTCAGCTTAATTAAAAAAGAAAAATAAAATTAGTAAATTCGGTGGGTACCGAAGTTTCTAATTTACCTGTGGACGCCACTGACCGCTGCGCAACTAAGTCAGATGGTTACCAACTATACTGGATACCGAACTTACTCCTAGAACTCTCTGTAGTCAAATCAAATTGCATATCAAATTGCGTATAAATCAAATTACATATAAATCATATTGCATATAAATCAAATTGCATATAAATCGTATTGCATATAAATCGAATTGCATATTAATCAAATTTCATATAAATCTAATTTCATATCTACATAAGCAGTTATTTTGAAAGGAGTCCCAAAACATACGAGTATACCCAAATGTGGTGATATACCCGAAAACACATTTTTTTAAATAAAATAAAACATAATATATATTTACCTATTACCTGTGTAGACTCAGCGTGCACGTTGGCCTCCCCCCCCCCTCCCCCAAAATCATATTAAGCAGAATTAGGACTACGCCAACGTGAACATACTACCTAAGTAACGGAAGTATCCAAGTATATGTTTGGTAAATTTAGCCGACTCCACAAATTTAAACATACCGTACAATTTAAGTAGCGGAATCATTCAGGTATTCGTTCCCTATAGTAAAATGAAACTTTAAATATTAGCCTAGGGCTCGAAATGACTAGATACCGGCACACACTATTAAAAGAAGACGTGGTTCTTCTATGTATACTTAAACTAAGCTTATCTGTAAACTGGTAATTGGGTCTCCTAGTTATATGGGTATCTCGAGTATCCAAATCTGTGTGTAGTGTATGTCTTCCAACGATGATTTCACGTGGAAAGCAAATTACTTACTAACCAAGGGGCTCGGGTAAAGTAAACCATGGATTTCAAGCGAATAAAATGGAAGTTCAAGTTTAAATGGCAGCATGTAAGTAGAGTGGCTAGGTATCCAGATCTCAAGGTATAGGTAACCAGATACCGGTAACCAAGCACCGGTGGCGTGACTTGAAGTGAGGTCACAAAGCGACGTGAAGACCTGCAAGCGACACGTCTAATAAGTTTGCATCTTTACAGGTAATAAAAAATATTAGGTCCAGTGATCATAATTATATACATTACTTACTTAATTGATGTTACGATCAACGTATTTATTTTCATAAGTATACACTTTGTAAACTTGAAATATAAGTAGCGTCAACAACACGTTGCACGAACAAGAAGGGAAAAGGAAAGTGGACTCACCCAACACGACGAACCCGACGTCTCGAAGCCAGGTCACTTGTCATAAATCTGTGGACTTAGCCTTTACGCTAGCCATAGAGAACAAATAGTCACCCGTCACCAAATAGAAACCCGTAGTATACATGCCCTAAGTTCCAATCACGAACGTTGGAGGGAATGCGTAGTGCTTTACATAGAACGTATATTATTTAAGAAGTAAATACCTACAATTTACTCTAAAATATCTAACTTATGTCAGTGATTATTAACTGTCGATGAACTACTTTAAAACTTTTAATATTTACCATGTCATCTGAATCTACCGATTATTCATGAGAACAATTTTAGTACATCGTAAACATGTCATGTTTGACTAGCCAAAGCGATAGGTTGTTAAGCATAGTACTAGAGATTGAAATAGAGTTTTCTGAAATGCGCGTCTTGAAATATTTATTATTTACATCGTCTCATACAATTTGTCATTTTTTTTATACCGAACAAGCTTCACAGCATTTCTTATTAATATCACTCAGATAATACTACTCTGATAATAAACTCAGATAACAAACTACTGGTAAATTATATAATTTAGAATATTCTATAAGAGAGTCTGGTATCTAATGTAAGAAACAAAGCATGCAGCATTTTTTGGCTATTAGTAATCTCGACTCGGTATTTTATATTTATTATTTTGTCCTCAATCAATTTTAAAAATTTTCCATGATAATAAATAAAATAAACTGAAATTGACCTCAAGTGAGACATTTTAGGATATTTTTCGCAGATGCTCTTCGCAGAAAGCAAAGTATGCTGCCAGAGTCTCAACTAAGTTACGAAGTTGTTATAAGGATGATGTTAACATTAGCAAAGTTTACAGAATATATATTCCGTAAACTATGAACATTAGGCAATGTTCTTAATGGGCTCAAAAAATGGCATATTAAAATAAGAGACAAAATCGATATACGTAACATTTACTCTCCGTAAAGAAACATGTCAAATACCTTAAATAATCATCCAATACCTCAATCTGTAGCTGTTAAATATCTCGGAATATATCTCGACCGAAGGCTTACCTGACGAGAACATTGATATTTGGACAAATGGGAAACAACTCTGACTAAATCTACGAAATATATCCTGGCTTATTGGTCGTGAGTCGAGGCTCACCATAGAAAATAAAGAGGGCAATTTACATGATCATTATTTTAAATACAATGAGCATTGGCTTTGAGCATTATAGTAAATATTTTGTCAATTAATAATCAAATCAGGTACATATTTAAAAAATTAAAAAAAGAAAGGCAAACCGAAGAGAAGGGGACAAATGGGAAAAAGCAACCAAATGAGCCCAGTAACCTTAAACAACCCCAAGTACCAAGTGTGAGACAAATCGGTTCATAAATAGGGTAGTCTGCCATTTTGAATCCGCCATTCTGATTTTATTAATTTTGAGGTAAAAATTGTATTTAGCGACCTCAAACACCGTAAAGTTTCAAGTTCATCATCAAATCGGTTCGTAAATAGAATAGGCCGCCATTTTGAATCCACTATTTATTGTTTTAAGTTTGTGTCAAAAATTGTATTGAGTGACCTTAAACACGACAAAGTTTCAAGTTTGAGACAAATCGATTTATAAATAGAAAAGTCCGCCATTTTGATTTTTTTAATAAAAAAGTATTAAATTGTATTGTCACCGGAACACTATACACCTATCAAATAAATTCAAGTCTCTATCTCTTTGAGAGGTAATTGAAAAAGCTGTTGCAAGATTTAAAACAAACATATAAACAAAGAAACAAATACCAAAGGCCGCCATTTTGAATCCACTATTTATTGTTTTAAGTTTGTGTCAAAAATTGTATTGAGTGACCTTAAACACGACAAAGTTTCAAGTTTGAGACAAATCGATTTATAAATAGAAAAGTCCGCCATTTTGATTTTTTTAATAAAAAAGTATTAAATTGTATTGTCACCGGAACACTATACACCTATCAAATAAATTCAAGTCTCTATCTCTTTGAGAGGTAATTGAAAAAGCTGTTGCAAGATTTAAAACAAACATATAAACAAAGAAACAAATACACGAAGTCAATCTAAATGAAACTGTTTAAAAAATCCCGTCTATTAACCGCAATAAAAACAAAATTTGTTATAACTTTCATAAAATTCCCTTTTTGTTTTGCGCATTCGGAACAACTCTGGTATTGAAACCTAATGTTACACCTGGTGGAGAAATGAGACTGGCCCCGTCAATTTCCCCAAATGTCCGCGCTATGATTTATGAGTCGGCATCTCTTAGACCTGCGAACTTACAAAGCAAACTTAACAAAGGGATTAAGTTATGAATATCACATGATCATGCAACAAACTAAAACATTATTAAATAATAATTTTACCAAAAATTTTATTATAACTGTTTTGTCAATAATAATAAAAAACTATAGATAGATTAGTACGTCTTACCTTCTACTTACCTTAGAATATTACTACCCTTATTACCTTGTTTCAATAGAATTTTACTTTTTTTTATTAATGTCATTTTAATAAATAAATAGATCACCTAATTACTTTACAATACGTTTTTATTATATAAACATATTTTAGAATACTAGATAGGTCAAGAGGTCATTGTACATAACTCTCATGTTAATTACGTGTGTCTACGTCAAATCATGTCAAATGAAATAATAAAGCCAGTATATATTTTTAAGGAAGTTAGTTAGTATTATAATATCTTTATTTTATAACGCACATAATCCAAAATGCTTACAAAAGTGGAATATTATAGCTTCACAAAAAGTAATGCAATATTAATTGAAAGAGGTTTAGTCACATCATGGCGGATGGGAGGAGCTTAGAGCCTATTATCGCCACTGTCCCTATAAAACCACTGTATTTAGCTCTTACCTTTATTGCCATCTACCGTCTAGAAGCCTAATCACAATTAAACGGCTTTTTTGAATAGATTATTGTAATCGTTACATGTAACAAGAATATAATGTGTTCATGCGGGAAAAAAAAATTTGCACAACCGTTTATTATAATGTGAGTTATAATCTTATTCATTTAAAATATATGTATATTATATTATTTATAATAATGCGCGCTAAAATCATACCCTAAAATAAATTGCTACTATACAAAATTATTATACAATAATCGGAAAATATGATACGTCCGAGTCTCGTTTGTTTTGGCGCACGCTGTAAATTTGGAGACCCCGACTAGAGCTATCCTTTTTCTGGGCTACCGCTTTATATACGGTTAAATCTGAATAGGGCTGGAACCTTTGATGTAATGATAACACTCGAAGTAGTCACTCAGTTTTAATCGTCTCCGGATGTTGCCAACTTGGTTGGCGAAACGTGCGTCGAGCGAGGTAAAAGTGTTTTGGTGTTTGTGGAAACTACTTCGTGTTGCGGTTACATGATGAGAAGTATTATAAGTACTCGAATTATTTCCCATTTAATGTTCATATATGAAAAAAATATATGAATATCGTTCTGATGTATAATTAAAACGACAATAAATGGAAGTTACGTATTTTTGACAATATATTTTGAAATACATACATTTGGAAATACATTTGGGGGCACCAGATGAGAAAGTCAAAACCGGCGCAATCTCATATCTCCTGTTTACTGTATCATGATACAAAGTCATCCTGAAACCCATATGGACTTACTTACGGCTTCCAACTGTGTGGCACTGCGAGCACATTGAGAATCGAGATCCTTGAAAGGTTACAGTCAAAACCCCTAAGAAACATATTCAACTCAACATAGTGTGTTCCAAATGAGGTAATTTTAATGACCTTAGAGTACTTACCATCAGAGAAGAAATAAATAAGAACGCGCAGCACAACCATCTGCTTAGGAGTCCATGCAAACCATCTCGCAACAAACTTGCTACAAGTGTGAAAACAAATGCACAAGTGTGGAAACAAATAGCAAATAGATTTAAGGCTGCTTTTCGGCCCTGCTTTTTAGACTCTTTTCATAAAATCCAGGGCCGGATTAACCATTAGGCTAATTAGGCGTCTTATGCAAAAAAGGCGTGATCTACAGCAAATAATAACGCCTAACAATTTATTGGCAAAATTTACAGAACGCTGTAAATTTGTGTAGTCTTTCTGCACCGCCGCAGGCCGCAGCTCGGTTGCTGACGATTGCAGTTAACAGTTAAGCGGCAGCATTAGGCAACTAATGTTGCCTTTTCCAGCCGCTGCGCTGGTTGTTGCTGACTGCTGACAGCAATAATAGCAAGCAGCGGCTGTTTTGGGTCACATTACATCTCGAATTTGTACCGGTATTACAGCGCCTGATAGCGAAAAGAATCAGTTTTGAGTTTATTGCTTTTGTCGGAAATGTCTTCTTTGGATCCACGGAGAGCGTTGTTGCAACAATTATTGAGAATGGGAGTGAAAGAGCTTTGCGAAGAAGTGTCGAGACGCACGTGGGTTAAGGACTGGATAAGTCGGAGAAATAAATTGGGGGCGATCTCCAGACTTAAGAGGCAAGCTCTCTTTAAAAAAATATAAAGACCCTGCATCATATATGAACGTACCTATTAAGATTATTGATTCAAAAGTTTGAGGAGTTGCTAGAATTTGTTTCACCAATCATAAGAAAAAAATATACTCATATGAGAGAAACTATTCCGTGCAGAACTAAACTTGAGATTACTCTAAAATACCTCGCAACTGGGGACAGCTTCAGATCCCTTATGTATTTGTTTCGGTTCCTTTATGTATCTTAAGCGCCAAAATTTTGTTAGCCTAAGTAGCCTATAGATCTTAATCCGGCCCTGATAAAATCGCTCAAGCAATTATACTAGCGAATTAAGAGAGGATATTTTAAGTACGAATTAAGAAAGGTCCTATCTAGAAGCCATGATCACGTTTTTTTAAAATAATAGTCTATTGTAAAACATGTACGGAAACGGTTATCAAAATAATCAGTTATGGCTTCAAGAATTAACCTTTTTCTGTGCGTTTCTAGAATTTCGTTCTTTAATTTTAGAGAATATAAAAGTTATCGATTTTAAAAATAAGTAATATATTCAACAAAATTAGTCCCGACTAGGGCCGAAAACTGCCGTCTGCGGTCGGATTTGAATACGTTGAAATGTACATTCAAACGCACAAGTTATTTTTTGCTACGTGCGGTTATTTATTTAGCAGGTATCATGTAAGCGATAATAATAAATATGAATGCGGCTGGCGCCTTACGATCATTAGTCGATTTCCGTAGTATGCGTACTACTAAATCAGGAGTGTCACTGATCACGGTTTAAATTTTGATATATGATAAATAATAGTACCTATATGTGCACAAAATTTTTAAATCATAGAACCCGCCCGGAAAAAGTTAAAAAATAAAACTGTTCCGAAATCTTTCGGGCGAAATTCTAAAAAAATCCATTTGAACACATTTTATAAATCAAATGGGTAAAAATAAACACTTTTTTTCTCTAGTAATGTGTTCGAAAAATTCACTGCTTTTGAGTTATAGGCGAATTAAAGTCCGAAAGTGGCCAAAGGTCGATAATTTCAAAAATTAATTTCTCAGTTTCTACTGACCTTTTTGCAATATTTTAGGTCGCAAAATTATCGTTAATACTTAAACATAATATTTTTTGTGGACTTCTTATTGTCATCCTGAAATTTATCCTCGAAGTATCGCTACAAATACCGCTAGTTACTCAACGTGTTTTCCAACTCGGCCTGGCGTGACGGCGTCGTTCTATAATATTCAAGTTATGCTTTTGCCGATGTAGCAAAAGATAACAGCTTCCCCTCATATCAGGTTACAATGCTTTCGCTTTAGATATCAGTTTTACTTAGCTTAGTTGACAGTATTTCACCTACATTTCTTAAAAGAAAGACTGTAATAATAAACTGGTTTCTAAATCAGCTCTGCCGAGCATATAAATACAAGTGTAGAATTATGTAGCATCAGTGTAGTATCTGTATTCAAACAGTAAAGTCAAAATTTAACTTACTCGTATTTATTTTTCATCAGGATAGTTGCAACTATCCATTTCATTTGGATAAACTTTTTAAAAAAGTTATTGTCATGACGAGCGTTATAACAAAATTGGCGCAGTCGGTAGGATCTGTGAAAACATCCCGGAACAAGGTGCCTAACTGGTCGTTATTCCAACTGGAACAAGGAGAACATCTTCGTGGCACCACGTACCCAGAAAAGAAGCGCTTCCAGAACAAGGGGATTCCCTCACCGTGATTGCAGATTCTAATCTCTTGTCCAGAAGTACCTACGTACGCAACCAGCCCAAGTGCAACTTCATGTTTCTTCTGCTGATAGGAGCAGAAGCCTCCCAAGATACAAAAATAGAACTATCACATGACAAATGGACATTACTGATACAGAAACATTCTTCCTTACGAACAGCTTTCAACCATGAACAATTCCTAAGTCAGCTCCTAAAGACCTTTGACCCTGCAGTACATCACTTAAACGTTTTTCACGTAGAAGTCAAAGCCCATATTAACCTATTAAATCAAAATTCCAATTCAATAAAAACAAAATTTGAAGAAGTTTTCGCAGATACGAAACGTTACAAACGCGGTCTTATCGACGAAATAGGATGAATATTCAAATCAATCACTGGCAACTTAACGCCTCTGGCTGCGAATACTATAAAAACTGTATAAATAAATTGCATGAAGATCAATTAGAAAACTTAATGAAAAATCAAATTTATATAACATCCACTGTAATAAAGAATATTACTTCAACTCTTCAAAAATTGCATATCGACGAAGAAACATTTAACAAATATATTAAAGAAATTGAAATAACCATTATCGGCGTAACCGATAAGGTACAAGTAATAATTGCAAAATGAAAACTCCTGTAAATCTGCGAACAACTCATGGAAAGTTACAGATAACTCGTACATCATTCTTTAGACTTTCAATAAAAGAGAAAGAACTTGTACAACTTCTAAGTTTCAATATATATTCAAATTCAAATGTACAAATAATGAGTGTGCTTGTATACTTATTTTATAGAATGTTGCCCATTTTATATGTTTTACTAGTGTAAACATAAAACTGCTAAAAACAGGATGCGATTTTTCGTCGTGCTGATGATTATTCTACCATAGCATTCAATACGAAATTGCTACTTTAAAGTAACAATCTCAATGACACCAATTTTCGATCTGATTATTTTAAAATGTTTGCCCCGCATACTTTGACACACAAATAATGTAGTTTATTTTCGCTATCGAAGTTTCGAAGAAGTTATCTTTCTACATACTGATAAATATGTTATATTTGTATGGATTCTTATAAAAATGGATATCTATATCGAGATGCACTGATTGAGAAAGTTGTAATTGAAAAATGGTTTATGAAATCGAACATATTTTTCATCTTGCGACTGGACTAACGACTGGTCAATGACATGATGTGAGGAAAGATGTTTGACCTTAGTTCCCACATGCAGTGCAGTGCAGTGCAAACGCGGACGAATGTTTACAAAATGGACTGCTAATCATCTCCCTGTGATTCTTAACTTGGTTGCGGGGATAGCATAAGTGGACTATTGGAGAGAAGACAGATGTTGATCAAGGTTACACTGGCGTATAAAATGAGGGACGGGGTTTCTTTCGAGTTGATATTCTCATAATCGTACTATTATGTATGTACACACATCAAAAGAATCTAGGGGACACGTCAGTAAGTTGATGTTACGACAATGAATAAAAATATAATTATTGCACGTTTACGACATACTGTTTTTCATTCGATTTGTCATCATCTGACGCTATTTGTTTGTGACGTTAACCTCATGTTTCACGAGAAAATGGTTCTCGTTTGTTTTAGTTAATTGTCGTGGTGACACTTGGTGTAGACGTTAAGTTCGTACTTTGTAGAACATGGAAAGACATCATTTAGATCGCGGAACACAGTGCGTGCAATTGATATGCTTCAGGGTGGTGCTACACAATAAACTGTAGCTGAAGCTATTAACACCTCTAAAAGTATTATTAATCGGTTGTGGCTAAGATATCAACAATTCGATGATGTTTTTGAAGCCATACGGGGCGTAGAAGGGCAGCTAACGCAATTCAAGAACCCTTTCGGCGGCCATCGAGGGTGCCAAGGCTATCGCGAGGGAATCTCGCAAAAAGGTTAGAGTGGGCGTAGGAACACGCCATGTGGCAACGTCAAGAGTGGACTCCAGTTCTTTTCTCTGACGAATCTCGCTTTGGTTTGGCACCGGATACCAGAAGATTAAGAGCCTGGATACGATCTGGTAAAGCAGAACGGCTGGCTACTAGTCAGGAGGTAACCAGCCGCCAAGGGTGAACAGTGATGGTATGGAGCCTAGGTGGAAGAACGCGGGTCGTTTCTCTGGATGGCTTCTTAAATGCGGTTAATTATCTGAATACTATTCTTACACTTGTTGTGCTTCCATATGGGGCAGAAATTGGAAATGATTTTACTCCCATGCACGACAATGCCCGTCCACATACGGCGAAAATAGTGCAAGATTATCTTGAAAACCAGCACATTAATGTTTTGCCATGGCCTACATAGTCACCCGACCTAAATCCTATAGAACACGTTTGGGACATGCTGGGTAGATGCCTTTTACGCCAGAATGTGGTGTTTCAGAACCGGAATAATCTGTCTTATACAGGAGTGGAACGACATACCCTTTCTGAGGTATGTCGTCACATAGATAATTTAATTTTAAGCATGCCACGTAGATGCAGAGCGGTGATTAATAGTCGCGGAAGTCACACTTTATATTAACTATTCGTTTTGTAATTATTTAGCAAAGAAGTTAATTGCTCTTTTTCGTAACTTTTTTTTATTTTTTTCCTTGTCTCAAATTGTAGTTGTTTGCAATTTTTTCTTGAATAAAACTTTTTAAAACCATAACAGTAACTATTTTTATTTGTTACTATCTACTAGTTTCATCTAAAATTTATTTATCCTCACAAAATGTGTTGTCTCCTAGATTCTTTTGATGTGTGTATAAGTTATACACACCAGTTACGATCCCACATTGTAAGCTACATTTATAATAACATAACTGCATAGGGCATACTGCAAAGTCAGAAATAGATAACACCGACATTATAAATAAGCTTTCATGCCTTTGTCATTCACTTTTTGGTCGAACTTGTTACTTTAATTTATCAAGTATCCAGAAATAAAATTTTTAAAATAAAAATTTGTTTCGCTCGACCCGAATGGAAACTGACCTAAAAGAAATATGTTTACTTGTATTACAGCTCCAGTGATGTATGTATGCGGCGTACTTATGCATATTATGAAGCATACAACTTTTTCAACTTTTTGAATCGTTATATCTCGGAAACGGTGACTTAGGAAAAGTGTAAAGAACTATGATCTACAATTTTTGTCTGGTCTATTTTTATTATAAAGCTTACCGTTTGACTTAAAAACGCGAAACAGCCATATTTGCCAACTTTGACCTTGAAATCTCTAAGAATGAATCTCTAAATTTTCTAGTACCAATTCGGCAATTGTACTTAATATTGGTGAACTCATTGAACAGCCATATATTTGCTTATAATATGCATCATTGTATTATAAAATGTATAATTTAATTTGAGTTCAGAGAAAAATAAAAACTACACTCCCCGGCACAAAATTCCGTCACCCTAAAATTTTGCCCAATTTTGATGTTTTATAACTTTTTTATTTTTCATCTGATTTTCATAAATTTTTTACCAGTCTGTAGATCAGTTCATTGTGTATCTTTTTAATTATTGTAATAAGTCATATTTTTCGTCCAGGCAATATTATACAGGGGTAAATCAAAGTGTTGTTTTTTGTCGTAAACTCAAAACACCCTGTGGAAAAATTGAGGCGAATAATTTTGTTTACAAACTGTTTGCTGCCATCTTAGACGTATTGTAAACATTTTGTTTTTTGATTCATCCCATTATCTCATTTCTTCTGCGAGCAGCAAAATTTTAAATGAAACGCTGATTTCAAGCTTATTTTTATTAACAGAAACATCCACTAGGTATATCACAAAATTAATTAACAAAGACAAATTTTAATAACGTGTATGTCCTCTTCTCGCAGCAATGACAGCTTGCATTCTTCGTGGCATCAAATTAATAAGATTACTTATTCTGTCTTGAGGAATAGCCTGATATTCTTCTGTCAGCGCCAGCCGTAAGTCTTGCAAGGTTAGTGGTTGCACAGGACGGCGACGGAGTGCTCTTTTAAGAACATCCCAAAGATGTTCGATTGGGTTGAGATCCGGGCTACATGCGGGCCAGTCCAATCTTGGAAGTCCAACCTCATCCAGATATTCGCTCACTACCCGTGCAACGTGAGGTCTAGCATTATCATGCATTAATGTAAATTGGTTCCCAATGAAAGGAGCAAATGGAACAACAATTTCTTGGAGGATTTCCTCAATGTAACGGTGGGCGGTTAGTGCTCCATTTTCAACAAATACAAGGTCAGTACGTGCATCGGTAGAAATACCCGCCCAAACCATGACTGAACCACCGTAATATTGCAGTCGCTCAGATATGGTGCAGTCTGCATATCTTTCATTTCTACGTCTATATACCCGTTCACGACCATCCGGCGACCTTAAACAAACCCTGGATTCATCTGTGAATAGTACGTTTCCCCACTGTTCTACAGTCCAGTCAGCATGCGCTCTTGCAAATCTCAGTCGGTGTTGTCGATGCCGAGGAAGCAATTTTGGACATACTGCTGGCCTTCGTGAATGCAATCCTGCTTCTAACAATCTTCTACGTATCGTTCTTTCACTTACACTTACTCGACGTACCATTTGCAAGTCATTTTTTAGATACACAGCAGTAGCTCTTCGATCTCTTAAAGAACTCATAATGACAAAGTGATCATCAGCTTAAGTGGTCATTCTCCTTCTGCCAGAGCCTTGCCGCCTAATAAAGTTTCCCGTCTGTAGATACCTATTCCAAACATCACAAACTGTAGACCGCGCAATTCCCAGAGTACGGGAGACATAACTCTTATTGCGGCCATCCTCTATTAAGGCAACAATTCTACCTACGTCTGCTGTAGTTACCATGATGACAACACACTAAATTAACTGTACTGTCAAATATTCTGTCACAATAACCGCGTATTTAGCCAACGTCGATGTTTTTTAATTAAAAATGATAAAATTAACAGCGTTTCATTTAAAATTTTGCTGCTCGCAGAAGAAATGAGATAATGGGATGAATCAAAAAACAAAATGTTTACAATACGTCTAAGATGGCAGCAAACAGTTTGTGAACAACATTATTCGCTTCAATTTTTCCACAGGGTGTTTTGAGTTTACGACAAAAAACAACACTTTGATTTACCCCTGTATAATATTGCCTGGACGAAAAATATGACTTATTACAATAATTAAAAAGACACACAATGAACTGATCTACAGACTGGTAAAAAATTTATGAAAATCAGATGAAAAATAAAAAAGTTATAAAACATCAAAATTGGGCAAAATTTAAGGGTGACGGAATTTTGTGCCGGGGAGTGTATTTTATTGGTAATGAAAAAATTAACACTTTCGTGCAAAATATTAAATTTATACAAAATCATCTAATACAATCATCAATCAAAAGCAAGCAACATTTGCCTAAGTCTCATTATCCCAGCCCTGGATCAAGTTCCCACTTGTGGCATGTTTTACATAATTTAATTACACATTACACTTTAGTCTAAGCTCTTCCTTTGGACAAGTATAATTTACGGGGTATTGTAGTTTTAGTACTATAAATTATCACTTATCCTCTAGGAGTTAGTAGACTGTAATTAACGTATATAACTACCAGCGCAATTACGTGACAATTAAATCCTGCTCAAAATAGTATAGTAATATATCACACATATTTTTGGCAGCTACTTATAATATCGGTGTATGGTATCTAATTAACGATCGCCTTAGGAAAATTATATAAATTCTTATTAGAAGTATATTATTCCAGGCTTTTGCCAGTCTAAGGTTGATGGAAAGAATAGGGAATAAAATTACAAAATATACAAAATATACAGCGGTATATCTATTATAAAGGGTGGCCAATAATGTAGTGACACATTTAGAAGTCTAATAACTTTACCTATGCAAAACTTTTTTTTTTTTTGTATACAAACACCAATGGCATTTACTATAATTACAATCTGATCTGAACTTAGATCAATGAGTAATATTTTTCTAACCTAATTTACTACTGCTACAAAACTTATATCTAAGGACTTACTCACTAGTGTTCCTTATATTTTTCTAATACTTAATTACACTAATATTAATGTGTACACAGGCACTGTTCTCTGCTTTTGCACTAACACAAAATTATATTAGCTCGAAGGGTTTGATCCTCCTGAGCCTTCGAATCTGGTTTGTATTGTCGAGGAGTTGGATGACTTCGACATTGACGTGACGATGAAGTCGCTGTTTGTGACTTTTGGCGAATTCGCTGATGGTCTGGATAACGGTGTCCATTCCCATGTCCCTATGGAGGTCACTATTTCTGCAATACCAGGGGGCATTAACAATGCTCCTTAACACTTTGTTTTGGAATCGCTGGATTATATCTAGATTGCTCTTACTGGCACAACCCCACAGCTGGATGCCATATGTCCATACGGGCTTGAGAATTTGTTTGTACAAAAGTACATTGTTATATATTGACAGTATGGAATTTCGTCCAAGCAGCCAATACATTTTTTTAAATCTGATATCTAATTCTTCCTTTTTCTTTTTGACATGTGCTCTCCAGCGTAGCTTAGCGTCCAGTGTTATACCTAAATATTTTGCTGTATCAGCATATGGTACTTGGATATTGTTTATGCTAACAGGGATATGTCGGTCTCTCTTGTTAGTGAAATTAACATAGGCAGATTTACTCTCATTTAGTTTAATTCTCCATTGCTTAGTCCAGGTGTTGATTTTGTTAACTGATTTTTGCAGATTTATTGCCGCTTCTTGGTGATCCTTTCCCACAGCCATTATAGCAGTGTCATCAGCAAAGGTGGCTATCGTGTCATATTCTAATTCAGGAATATCACTGGTGTATAGTAGATAAAGGACTGGCCCTAATACACTCCCTTGTGGTACTCCCGCCTTGATTTCTTTAAGTTCAGAATAAGCGTCTTCCTGCTTAATTCTAAAAGTTCTATCTGAAATATAAGACTTCATTAATTGTGAGAACTGATTAGGCAGGAGCTTGCTTAATTTATACTGCAGTCCCTCATGCCATACTTTATCAAAAGCCTGTGCTACATCAAGAAAGACGGTAGAACAAACTTTTCTTTCCTCCAGCGACTTTTCAATTACATCTGTGATCCTATGGACCTGATCTATAGTTGAATGACTCTCTCTGAATCCAAACTGATGGTCTGGAATTATGTGTTTGTCTTCAATGATTGGTTTTAATCTTTTAAGAAATATTCTTTCGAACAGTTTTGATATTACAGGGAGCAAGGAGATTGGCCTGTAGGACGAAGCTTCATTTGGTGGTTTTCCGGGTTTCAGGATCATTATCATTTCTGCTACTTTCCATGTCTTCGGTACATATTTTAATCTAAAAGATGCATTAATAATATAGGTAAGTTTTAGAATGGCTTTACGTGGGAGATGTTTTAGAATTTCCCCCGTAATTAGGTCAAATCCTGGGGCTTTTTTCGGGTTAATGTTTTCTTTAATTTCTTTTGCTATTTCTTTCGGGGTAGCGGGTCTGATTGCACCTTCTTCCTGGATAAGATTATCCCAGTCAATAGTGTTTTCTCCCTCATTCGGCTGGAGAGTCTCTTCAAGATATTCAGCGTACCTGTTGGCTTTTTGCATATTACTTTTTGCCCACGTACCATCTGTATTTTTAATTGGTGGGTTCTGCTGTATTGGTCTCTTTAGTCTCTTGGTAGCTCTCCAAAGTGAATAGTCAGTTGACAGTTCACTTAGGTAGTCAGTAATAGACTTATCTTTGATTTTTTTAATCTCTCTTTTGAGTTGTTGTGTGGCATTATTTAATATGGTTTTATCGGCTGGTGATCTAGATTGATACCAGATTCTTCTGAGCCTTCTTTTCTCGGAAATAAGAGCTCTGATTTCTTTGGGGTAGTTGTTACCTTTAATTCTTGGAGTAATATCTGGAGTATTATCCCATGCAGCTTGTTGGATAACATTAACAAATGATTCTGTTTCATTATCTAGTTGTTCTTCATTTCTTAGAGGCACTGACAAATTGATACTCTCTTCAAGTTCTAATCTGAAGCTTTTCCAATCTGTTAGTTTATTTACTAATCTATGGGCTAATTCACTTTGTATAATGCTGTCACTGAGCGTAAGTAATATGGGAGAATGGTCAGAGTTCAAATCCCAAGCTTCTTCCACATGTATATAGTTTACTGATACATTTCGAGTTCGAGAAAATCAATTAGATCTGGGATTTTGTTGGGATCTGTAGGCCAATATGTTGGCTTGCCAGTTGATAATGTTTCGCACTTTAGTTGATTGGCTGCTTGTAGAAGTTCTTTTCCTTTTGTGTTCGTTAACCTAGATCCCCATTGGACATGTTTGGCATTGTAATCGCCACCTATGATGAATCTATGTCCGTGACTATTTAGAAATCCTACATATTGTTCTTTTTTGAGAGCATGTCTAGGCGGACAGTAAACTGCAGCGACAATGATGTCATAAGTTTTGGTTTTTACCTTTACAGAGGCAGCTTGAAACTGTTCTGTTTTATACCCGGTTTCTTGATGATGCTTAATTGAATCCTTAATTACGATAGCACTACCACCTTTGGCTGCATTTGCTGGATGTATGGTATGATATGTTTTATATCCCTTAAATTTAATGAATGATTCATTAGTAAAATGAGTCTCCGAAATAAGGCATATGTCAATGTTCTCTATATCTAGGACTGCTTGCAATTCTTGTTGTGTTGTAAGAGTCCATTGGCATTCCACTCCATAATCCTAAGGCTACTTAACATTACGAGTTTTTGGAATAGCTCCTTTAGCGCTATGTTCAAGTCTGCTAATACGTTCATCCATTTGTGTTAATTTCTCCATAATTTGTTGGAGAGTTATGCAAAACTTGTAGTTAAGTTTTTGGTGTTGTTCAATAGAAAAAATAATATATAAATGTTTGCAAAAAAATACTATATATAGTGTATAGTATCAAAATTCAAGTCAAAAAATAACTATGTAAAGTTACATTCTGTATACCACTCTTTTTTTTTGAAGCGTAACCTTAGAGAATTATAATTGTTATAATTTTCCAATAGACAGTAACGTACTGCCGGTTTCGAAAAATGAATCGAACGAGTCTATTGTCGTTACTCAACGTCTGTTTCGCCCAAGATTTAATTTGATTCCTCCGTGTAGAAACACAATTTTAAAATTAGTTGGTCGATTTAGAACCACACCGCTATGAAGAAGAAAGCTGCAGGTCTATTTTAGTTAATACTCAATTACTGAAAGAGTTCGAATTGCATTTTTAAAAAGTCTAAACCGGTTTGCAGCAGACAATTCACGGCTCGCCTTGAGAATTTTTCATTTAAAACGTTTTTTTTTGTAACATAAATAGTTTCCGAGATGTGTGAAAAATGGGTTTTCGGCCGACATTTTCCAAGATGGCAGGAATCCTTAAAACGTTTGGAAGTAAAACTTGATCCTTGGTCGCATACAAGTCTATCTGGTAAGCCGTAAGTAGAGAAGGTTTCGATCAGAAATACTATAACGTATTACCTTACCGCTTTGAAGACAACATATTTTGTAAATCGGTCGACTAAGGTCACTATATACTCTTTGCCATGCTTGATTGGTTTTGGGAAAAGGTCCTAGATGATCCCAATGTACCATGTAAAATGGCATGGCTACCTTTTCAGTTGCATGCAAAAAACCTTCCTACAAGATATACAACATTTTATATACTTCTCGACATAAGCTCTCATACGAGGAAACCAATAATGTTGACATAGTCGGTGTAGTGTTTTCTCTGTACCGAAATGACCTAATTCAGTATGTGCTGCATGAACTACTTGTTGTCTCGTAACTCTTGGTACGACCCACAAAAGTCCTCGAGCAGTAATTTTGTATACTCTGCCATCTCTGAGAGCATACTTCTCATATACATTAGGGGCATAATCATCTTCCGGTGGTTTAGTCAGAATTTCTCTTGTTATTTATCTTCTCATCGGTGAGTTGGCCAGATAGAACCCAATCGGCTTGGTCGATTCTTAGAACCTCCTCAACAGGTTTTTCCAAGTTTGACGGGTTTCAGCTCAAGGATTCAACATGTTTCGTTCTTTCTCCGGGTCGGTAATGCACAGAAAATGTGTACTCCTGTAGCTGAAGCCACCATCGAGCTATACGCGGGATTAGTTCCTTTTTTGAATTGGTCGCTTTTAAGGCATTACAATCTGTAACAACTTTAAAGTTTATACCCAGGAGATATACTCTGAACTTTTCCGCAGAGTTTTCATGGCAGCTAAGGTTTCAAGTTCGTAGCAATGGCATTTTTCCTCTGCCGACGTAGTTTGTCTACTAAAGTAAGCTACCGAATGTAACCGTTTATCCTTTTGTTCTTGTAATAATAATCCGGCTATACCAAGTTTGGAAGCATCAGTATGCACTTCGGTAGGTGATATAGGGTTCTGTAGTACAATTACTGGTTTGGAAGTCAAGGCCTCCTTTAGTTCCTCGAGAGTTTGTTGGTCTTTCTCATCCCAACTCCAGACATGTCCTTTTTTTATTTTCAATGTTAAACGTTTTGCTCTCAGCGCATAATATTTTATAAATTGTCTAAAATATCCAGTAAGACCTAGAAACTGTCGTACTTCATTCATATTATTTGATACCTTAAACTCCTTCACTGCCAAAATTTGTGCTTTCCCTGGTTGAATTCCTTCAATACTAATTTCGAAACCTAAATTATTAAATAAAAACCCTCACTTGTCATTAGAAAAGTACATTTACTTAGATTTAGGGTCAATCTAGAATCTCTCAATAAATCCAATACAATTCACAAATTTCTGAGCTCTTTTTCGATACATCTACAGTGAAGTGAATTAAAATATAATCTAGGTATACAGCTGCAATAGATTTTGCGGCAGCTAGAATTTGATTGATAATTCATTCAAATACTGCTGGTGCAGTCGTTAACCCAAATGGTACTCGATAATATTCGTAACATCCATCTATAGTAATAAAAGCTGTCAGGTGTTTACTACCTTCGGCTACTGGAATCTGGTGGTAACCTGCTTTCATGTCGAGACTGTTAAAATATTTGCTACCTTGTAATCTATCCAGTTAATCATCTATTCTTGATAGAGAGTACATGTCTCTGACTATTAAACTTTCTGTAATCTATACACGTGCGGTCAGTTCCATCTTTTTTCTTAGCAAGAATTAACGGGGAACCATAATTTGACTAAGATTCTTGAATAATCCCGTTTTCTAATAATTCTGCCATAATAGTTGCTACTTTTTCTATCTCAATCTGAGACATCCTATAAGGGCGACAAGAAAATGGGGTATCGTATGTTAACTGTATAGTCATTTCATCACCAGTATTGAGACATCCTAAATCCATATAACCTCGAGAAAAAAATCTCGATAGTCTTATATTAAATTAATTAATTGTTCACCCTCATAATCTTCGATCTGTCCGTGTTTTATTTCAGTCAATAGAAGCTTTGTATAATCTCTCACACTAATCCTCAAAACTCTATCTACCGTTTTTTTTCGTCCCATGTCCATGCTCTAGCGATCAGCTGTTTCTTTGGTAGTATAATGTCATTATCGGACAAATTAATCACATGTATAACTTTCTTATCCTCTTTCAAGTCAGATGTGCTTAATACGACTCTGGGAATAGAGTGTTATTTGTTTTCTTTAAGTCGTAAACTAGCGTCAACATAGATATCACCCACGTAATCTGTTTCGGCGCTAACGGGTACATGATACAGATGTTTTGGTGGTATTACTATTGTCTTATCAGCCAACAGAGACGTACTGGAATTTTTATTATCAACTGGCACCTTCGGCAATTCGTTGAGTAAAGTTAAGGCCGTATTAGTTTTAATAAACTTCACATGTGGTTGTTCGGTAAACGATCTTCTCACTATCAAAGGCACTTCTTGAACGAAATTTGGAACTACGTTTACATTTAGCTCACATTCTCAGATCATCAATTTTTATTTTACACATAACTGTTACTAAATATGATATTAACGAATTACCATAACCTTGAATACAAACTGTTTGTGATTTGTTCATTTTTAACTGGAGCTTATCCACCTCACTTTTTCTTATATTGGTACAAGAACTGTCTGTATCAATATACATTTTTATAGGGATCTTGTTGATGGTTCCGTCCTTAAAATATTTAACATTATCGTCGATAGATTTAGTTTCTAGTCACAAGGTGAACACCTTGGGCCTCGTTGATTTCCCGTTATGTTTAAGAAAGCAACGACTATCCTCATGACCCTTCTTATGCCAGAAATTACATGTCTTTGCTATTTGCTGATTTTGAAGTCTGTCGAGATGTGACCACAAATGTCTTTCTTTTTTCCCACTGGGACTCTATTGGTCGTAAATTAGTGGTTTGGAGTACGGAGATAGGTCCCTTCTGGTTCGCTATAGTTCCCGGCATGTTCAGTAGTTTTGACATGATGGTCTTGAAGACCATGAATTATGCAGGATACAGCTTCACGGTCAGAAATATTCCCACAAATATTAAGTAAGGATAGCTTTGCAAAATAATAGCATGTATAAGTTTCTCCATGATTTGTCTTGCGCTTCATCATCTCTTTCATCTTAATGGCATAGTAACTGCCGGAAAATCTTTTTTAACTTTTCTTTCCATTCTGCCCATGAATATTTTACGGACTCTAAACTACGATATCACGCTTCGGTCAACCCTTTCAGTCTAGTTAGGGCATAATAGGTTGTCGTTTCTTCCGACAAACGGAATACCTCTCTTTGCACCAGATAACCACATCTTTTTAACCATCTTAGGGCACCGCATCGCCTCTAAATCGAGTCGAAGTAGATGGCCTTAGGTCTCCTATACTGGCGAAGACATCACGCATGACGTTAGCAAGCTGATCTATCACGTTAGAACTTTCACTACTTCTATTCTCTACCTCAACGATAGGAGCAAGTTCTTGTATATTTTCAGAAGAACTCGTATTCGAACTTCGGATGAATTTAATTGATTTCTCCTAAGTCTCTTGGCAGAAGAATTTGCAGGCTGTCCGTAGTGGACAGCCCATGTTTGCCCATGTTTTTTTACTTTTAACAACGCACACTTTCAGGTAATATAATTATCACGTTGATAATATAATGATCACACAAGTAATATAAGTATAATCCCACTTCTGAAATATGTTAGGATAGTACGGACCGGGGAGGGAGTATATTACTGTGCTTACTACTGTCACTAATTTATTATAATAATATTAGTAGTTATTACTCAAAATAAATCACTCACTTTGCGTAAGTCGTCACTATTGCGCTGTCACCACCCTGACGGGGGGTCATCTAGGTAGTTGTAAAAACCTCATATAACATTAATTCAGCATCACTCATACATTCGAATAAATAATTAAGAGAGACGTTAAATAGAAATGAGTGCAGGCGTTCAGTCGTAGGGGCAAATCAAACTATTTTGTACCCAGTAATGCCAGATGCCTATTTTGCGTTATCGGTGTTTAGGTTAGAATCAAGTACCTAAGACTAGACGACAGGCCAAGTTAAAACATTCTTAATTTCATAATATATATACACAAATATCTGCCCTTGCACAATACTGTTAATTTGATTGTTTATTAGCGAACTACTGAGCAATATTTAGAATTACTGTTCATGCAGATGTGGTAAGTATATGTGCATCATAGAGATGTAAAACATATAGAGCACGTGCTTCAACAAAATTATTAAAAATAACGCCCAGAAATTATTAGAAATACATACACCAATTTATATCTTTCCTGTTCAGCTTACTCTATAAATTTAAGTTTTGTTTATATTTGTAGAACATTTTTATTGGGTATTAACTTATTAAAATCAACAGGCTTTAAATTAACACATACTTATTTATGTTAGAAAAGCCTCTAAATTAATTATTATCTCTATATACAATTAAGTGTATATTTTCAATTTCATAATTTAACACATTACATTTAAGGGCCAGTTTTTTCACTTACCGTTAAATATAATTTACTTGAACACAATAATTGCCTGAATGATTGTATCCATGTACGTTACTTATGGAGCAAATCAGTAATTTCGAAACTGAAATATTTCACAAAAATGCTGAAACAGATAAACAAATGATTTCAGTGCCGCTTAACTTAACCCCACTGAAATAAGTCTTACATAAAAGATCTTAACTCATGTAATGGTAAGCCATTAAAAAAGTTATAATGACCGAGATACGGGTTTTTCATGGTTTTTTAGAAATTTGGGTTTGAAATTGGGTATTTCAAACCAAAAAAACGTGGGTGTGTGCTTAGGACCACACGATAGAAGTACTGTATCCGTCCGTCCGTATTACCACAACCCTCAAAACACCGCACCCGTTAATACACGTTGACCGTACACGCCCGTGGCACAGACGCTTCAGGCAACCGGCGCTAGATGCGGCCCCACTGTATGTCGCTCCAAAATATCTACTCATAGTTAGCAAGTACTACGACGGACTTCGGCAGTCGATGCGATTCGAATCCAATTCAATTCATTCGATACAGAGAGGAAAATAATTGGACGGTAACCTGACCAGACGGAACCTCCTGATATATTGTTTTCTGATTCTGATTTCTAATTCTATTGTATTTTCTCTTACTTAGGAAATAATAAATATATATTTCTCCCTTAACAGGTATTATTATTTTAAAAAATGCCCCTGTTATAATACCTTTATAATTACATTTATGTTACATAATGGATTAATTGGGTGAATCAACAAAAGATATTATCGTCATAAAAACATATACAGATAAAATCATTTTATATTGTTATATAAAATGATTTATTCTTATCTCTGTACCCATGAAGTAATATTAGTTACAAAATAAACAATAATATTTGTGAATTATATTGTGGAATTTTCCTCTGATTGAACTTCTTCACTGCTATTATATTCCAAGAATGAAACCATAGGCCTATGGAAGCTAAAATATGCTGTAAATACTTTAGATTCAAGTTTGTCTATCTCGCTTAGTCAACGAGTGGACTTTACTCGACTGAGCGTTACATAGACGAACGTGACGGCTCAGTCTCATTCAAGACCCACAAACTCTCTCTACTGTCTCGCTCTGCCAACTGATCCTCTCTCACTTAGTCGACTCGAGCCTACTGTACTCGAAGGAGCGTTACATAGCCTAGCGTTCCCACAGTCAAAACAGTCATCTCCAACCACAACCATTGTGCTCTCGTACTCCAGATGTCCAGCTTGCAATCCAAAAATAGGTGATCATAGCAATTCAATAACAGCAAAGGCTGCCATTTCAGAATTATCACCAATGCCATCAAAAGGTAAAATAAGGAAAGGAAGCAAACAAAAGTCAGAAATACTAACTCCCACGCCAATTAAGCTAATTTTAGAAGAAAAATAACAGAAAGAAATAAAAAACCGAAGACACATAGAATTTGACTCTGAAACATCTGAGGATGAAAAAATAGAAGAAAAAAGATCGTGATGATGATGAAATGGATGACATGGAGGCAAATGAAGATCTAGGCGAAATGTGTTTAGTTTGTGAAGAATTTGGAAAAGATACTGAAATTTGGTATAGATGTGTTCTTTGTTTACGCTGGGCACATGCTGAATACAGTCGGCAGGATTCTGCTGTTGATTATAAATGTGACTATTGCCATAAAATTAATCGCTCAAAAAGAAACGTCTTTCCTAAATACTCTAAATAACTAAATAAAACCTCTTATGGTTGAGCGTTTATTGTTGCTCCACTGTTTCCCTTGTTGGTGCATTACTAACATATGTGGATCATTTATTTAACCTATTACCTAACTGCTGTAATGTAACCAACCCGGGTCGGCTCAACATAATAATCAGAGAAACACATGGCCGGGGTACGTGATCGTCAAAAGGAGAAATATCTACCCTACGTTGTATTTAATTCAAATTAATCCTGTCCGAGATGCATTGGTTACTAACGAAAAGCGGAAGTTTTGAGATGAAAAAGAAAAGACTAAGCATTTTTAATACATCTACTGATTTATTGAAACAGGTATTCAATTTATGAACAATATAAAATAAGTACATGCCATACTCAGCCTTGAATCACGAGGGGAAAGAGCACGGCAGATCCGAAACCCTCGATCTCTATTCAAAAGAATCGCAGTAATGCTGTTGGACACTTAGGTGAAAGTAAAATGAAAACTTACAAGGATTGCCATACTTAGGTTTTAACCTACAATCATTCTCAAGATACAAAACTGAAGAGTTTGTTGTTAGTTAGCCGACTTTCGTCAGAAGGTACTGAGGTCCCATACGGAAAGCAACTCAGCTAGTAGTTGTAAGGTTTTGGTGCAAAAACAAAGGTCCCATACGGGAGGCAACTAGCGTGTTTTCTCAGGCACGGGGGAAAAGTATTAATAAATTCAACAAGGCACAAACATTCATCATCTCATACAATAAGCGGCAATTAAGTCACTGTTGTAAGCAAAACGCACAAGTACGGAAAACCTACTCGTAGCCATGAATGGAATAAAAAAAGGTCAACAACATTACTTAGATCAAACTAAATAAAACAAAATGAAATAATCTTAAAACAGAATGAGCTGAACACACTAAATAAACAAGTAAAATGTGCATAATTTATATATAACGTATCATAATTATTCGTAGTTCAAAAATAAAATATTACACAGACAATTTTAATAAAATGATTATGGTAATTCTCGAGATAACAAATTTAATAATAAACATTACAAATTAAGTATATTTACTAACCTGCGAAATTTGACGTCAAACACTAGTCACTCGCACACACCAGAGACCAACTACCTGCTTCTTTTCCGCAATCCCTCGTCTCCACTATATCCAGACTTATCTAAACCACCCCGCACCACGTCTTTCCTAGTGCGTGCTTATCCCCTAACCACTTGCTATTTAAAAATCGGTATCTCGTCTTTAAACAAAGCAGAGGCCACGACATCGCAGTTTTCTTAACTAAATAGGGGATAGGGTCCATAGGTGATAGGTTTCACTGCCAAAGAATATCAATTTGTTTAGTAAGAATGTTAAAAATTAATATTATGTTTTGTATTTTTGCATTTATGTGCTGTCGTCACCAATAAATATTATTTACCCGACTTGGTGAGCACCATTATTCTAGCAAAGCACAAATTTTACTTAATATTTTTTTCAACTTACATTTTATATACCTTAATTTTTTTTTGTAACTGTATCTAAGATAACATATCAGTAAACAAATAGACAAAAGCTGGACTTTGCAAACCATTTTGGTCTCTCTGAAACGTTTTCGAGAAATCTTTGATCAAATTGAAGAATTGATGACGTGATTGAATGATTGAACAGTGGTGACTTGATTGTTACAATACTTAGCACACCAGTTCATTAGTAGTTACTACTCATACTACTCAATACTCATCAGATCAAGAAAAATTAAAAACCGCTTCGAGATATTTGTATAGATTTCCCTTAAAATTATCCTTCATTTCAATTATAAAGGGTTACTTACACAGCTTATTTCAAGACATACTTTTTGTGACACATGCTTATTAAATGTTTTCCCAGGCACCCTGTATAAGAAATAACAATTCTAGCTACTGATAGTACTAGAGGCATCTAAGCTTCCTTGAAAATACACTACTTACTTTGTTTTTGATGAATTTGAAAACGAAGAGATTAATTTTCAAAAAAATATCGTAATTTAACTAAAACCCCCGTATATTAGAAAATAAGCGAGATATCAAAAAAACGCCATACTTGTTTTTTCAAATTGGTCCATAGGCTATCCTGGTATAAGAATTTGACCTTGATTTTGGTTTTCCTAAATTCTCCGTAAGAATGAAGTTTTAATTTTTTTGTAGGGGTTTAGTTTACACCTCGTATATTCATTTTTTGAGCACGATAGAAACATTATATTCAGGCCATTTATTACCAATAAAATTTTCAAAAACGTCCTGAAAACCGTATTTTGATATTCCATATTATTCAGAAGATAGGTACATGCATCGAAAATTACATTAAAATTTTTAATTATTCCAACCTTTTGGCCAGCAGTGTAGTAGATTATTAATATATAGATATTAATCATATTTGCCATTGCTGTCACATTTAACTATCATATTTCATTACTGTACCTTCTAAATATTCTACACAGTGGTATTAATTTGTGTAAGTTTTGTTAGCTATTGGGACAATACAATGTTAGTTGGCATGGCATTATTATCTCGGTTGGCTCTATTATGCGTAGCCTATTTTTATTATATTATAGTCTGGAAATATAATTATTAGTGACATAAGTAAAATTGCATAGGTTAGTTATTATAGTTGGAATAACTTGCTCTCTAAATGACAATGAACAGAAGCAAGAGAAAAAAGTGGTACTTTGAAAATTAATTATTTAGACATTCCTCGCTATTCTGTTTTGCCATTATTAACCACGATATGATTTTATTATTTATATGCAATTATTCCATTTTTTATTGCAGTCTTCAGCGGAAACGTACGCATCGCCACATAGTGACGGACTTACAAATGCTAGTAGCGGCAGTGGAAGCAGTCTACTTCCTCCAGCAGGAAGTGCGTTGTCGGCCCATCATGAAATTCAGCTAATGAGGGAGCAACTGGAGCAGCAGAGTCAGCAGACGCACGCGGCCATGGCTCAATTGCAACTCGTCAGGGAACAGCTTGCTGCTGAACAGGTAAAGTACCATATTTTTAATGCAAATAGGTACATTCAAAAATGTATAAGTAAAATAGGTAATGAGCAATTTCTTGATCTAGCGATGGGTCGCTGGCATTTATGTCGTGTTTATGTCTAATAAACGTTAAAATACTATGAATTTTATTCTTAAAGAACAATCAAACTAGTCGCAATTTGACTTATGGCATCTTTTTGTATTACTTGAGGTTGAATTTTCTACTTCTTCGCGAATTGTAGGTACTTAAATCGTTGTTATCAAACCGTTTTTTTTTAAATTACACGAAGGGCACTACAAGAAATTAAATTGTCAGATATACGTGAAATAAATTCAGCACACTGGCATTTAATTATCTTTATACTATTTGATTTTCTCTCAAAATGAACATTCTTGTTTCATTGAATTGTCCTCCGAATACAACTCGTGCTCTCAGTTTTGCTTCAATATTTGTGATTCATTCATTACTCGCTGTTTTTTGGAAAATAATATTTTCGTCATAGCAGCAACTCAGAATGACAAATATTGTTGGCAAAACCCAGAGCACTTGTATTATATATGATAATATATGATAAAATGTCGTCTTTTCCATTTTACTAAAACTCATTTTGTAACAAATAACAGTCTCATAATATTAAAAAACAGATAATGACAACACAATGACAACTTTGATTGAATTATTTCACAGCCAACCGCATCTTAAAGCTTAAAATGCTATTTGTAAATAATACTATGTAAAAATATACAGGGTGTTTCATTTAAAATGCAGCACTACAGTGAATATTTCTTTTGTGAGATGATCATTTGTTTCCTGCTTAGATATTTAAAATCAACAGAAAAAAATAAATACAAAATTTTCGTATACGCCAATTTGCTGTAAAATTTGAAATAAGGAAGTTACAGGAGGATCAAAATAAAAATATACGTGAAGACCCTGTACCTAAAATAATCATATTTTTTCATCAAGAGCAAGTGTTAGAACATATAGAAATCCATTGATTATGAATAAATTAACTCTCTCAAACCAATACTGATTGAAATATATTACATACATTTTTAAACAAAATGTTTTCAAAATTACGTTTACAATAGTTAAAGGGGATATTTGAAAGGAAATTTGTTTTTATTTAGAAATGCATATTTAAAATTGTTTCGATTTTTTTATTTATAAAAATATTTCAAACAATTTATATATTTTTACGAACATATTAAATTGATGATTCGATTTGCTTGTTTATAGTAAATAATATAAATTAAATGAATATATCATTACAATTTTACCAGTACATAATAAGTTGAAAGGCAGGGACGTAAAATTTGCCGAAAAGATAGGGGAAAAGAAAAAATTTCTAGTGTCGGAAATCTTAAAGAATGTACATGAATAATATTGAACGAGGGTAGTAGCCGGAGGGTAGTATGCACACCACCTGTGAGGTAGTGTACTAAATAGTGTATTAAATAAAAAATGCTAGGTACTCCTATTTGAAATAACGAAAGCGGTGTGAATTATGGGAAATTGGGGAAACCTATTTTTCTGATTGATAATTATCTAATGGAAGAAGTACCATTCTCCTCCTTTATTATTATTCGTCTCCTCTTCCTTCTCCTCCTTCATCTTCTTCCTGATGGATGCAAGTAAATTCTTCTAACAGCGATGCATCAGATGTCTCCTCGCTGATATTGTAAGAATCCTCTTCTGAAGCTGATTAAACATTTCAGCTCGACTGGCCTTGACAACTGCTAATGAACAAAACATGTTACAACATGCTAATGAACAAAACAATCCAACATGCTAATGAACAAAACAATCCAACTTTTTTGCAGCTGCACTTAGCAATACACTCGCAAAAAATATATTGTGGAGTTTTTCCGGTGCAAGTAGGGGAGTAGTCTGGACTGGTTCCAATGTATTGTCAATTAACTTCCAACCCCAGTCTTCTGGGTCCAGTTGAATACTAAGCCACACTTGAACTTGATAATATACCCGAAATACATGTTGATGAGCAGACGTTGGGGGAAGGCAAGCTAGTTGCACTTGTTTATTGTTACGAGTATTTTTTAGAGGAGATAAGTATCGGAACTTATCTTAGCAGGTCATTTTTTTGGAGCTCCATATACAGAAAGAAGTAAGCGAATTCCGTTGGTGATTACAGTTAATTGTGCATCTACTCTCTTTAAAAACTTTATCGCAATTAAGTAACTAAATCTTTTAACCGACCTCAAACAAAGGAGCAGGCTCTCCATTCGATTGTATTTTTATTTATATATTTGTTACCTCAGAACTTCGTTATTGATAAATCAATTTTAAAAATTATATTTTTGTTCGATTGGCAGGCACTAGACCTTGAATTGCGAATATATACCGGGAACTCACCAGATATACCAAAAGAAATGGTGAGTGCGCTGGTCACAACCCTCATTTTTAGATATTTTTAAATTATTTAAAAAAATATTTTAAGGGGGTGATTGGCCAGATCATTTTAAAAAAAATCCTCAGACATAGGTCCGCAAAGGTTTCCTTACCGATCTACAGGAAGAATGTTGAAATTTAATTTAAAAAACAGTAAAATTTAGATTTCTCCAAAACAGCTTGAGATACTATAATGGAATTTTAGGCGTGGCAATAGCTATGGGATACGCATACTCTACAATACAAAATCATTTTTTTGTCTTACCAGTGGCGCGCGTATTGCCACGCCACCGGTTATTTTTAAAGAAAACAATATGATGCCCCTGGTTTTATTAAAAATAAAATAATTTTTGTATTGTGCGTTCAATTATGAAGAAAAATGCTTCAGATTTTCAAAAATCTTCAGATTTTATGTTCTACCCGTTTTTGAGTAAAAAATAAAAATCAATTTAATTCAAGGGTTTCATTCAAGGCAAAAACAAGTATTTTACAATACGTACCACCATTTTCTTCGCAAAAATTCCAAACCGTTGAAAGTGAAACCTGATTTTCATGGTTTTCTTAATTAAACTTTAACATCCTGTGGATCGGTAATGAAGCGTTTGCGGATCTATGTTATAGGAACTTTTTTTTATAAAATTACCTGGGCCATCACTCCCTTAAATATGGCCGGGTCTTTTTAAACAGCTATACAGAACGCAAGATTCACTAAAAAGCATGAAATAAAATATTTAACAAAAAAAACAAAACCGACATTTTTTATTTTTGTAGTCGGTGCCAACCAAGGTTAACTAACGTGTTCATTTACAATTGAATACAACTGCTTAAAGCGACACCACAATTACAAGTAAACCTAAATTTAAAATTCTTGTTGAATACAATAATTAGAGATGTATACATACGCTACTTCGCTATACGTTTGTAAAGTAAGAATGAATAACATAATTATTTTTTACTTTTTAGTGGTGCAGTATTTTACAATAGATTATTTTGAGGTCAGTTTTGTTTTTTCTTAAAAATATTGTATTCTAACAATTTAAAAACTGTTGTTTTACCCCTCCTGAAAATGCTGATATATCGCATCAAGTTACTGCATGTAAAAATGGTATGTGATTTCATAGGATATGATTTCATAGGAAAAATGGGATGTGGTTCTCAGAATCGTAGAATTTGTACGTATAAGTTACATAGACCAATATTTTTATTTGTATTACGGGTCCTGTGATGTATATAGGCGGAGTACTCGTGCATACTCCGCCTATCGTTATATCTCAGAAATCGTTGAATCGTTATATCTCAGAAATCTTGATTCTTAGGGAAAAGAAAAATGTAAATGTAAATGTTTTTGAGCTATTTTGTGATCGTTATAGGATATTTACATTATATTTATCGACAGGAATGAATGGCGAAAGAAGCTGGAGAAGGTCGAGGCCCTACTATGGGGTTGTATGGCCATTGATGATGATTATAGGATATTTACAATTTTAATTATTTAGTAGTGTAAATACTAAAACATCTGTTAAATCTACTTTATCTCCTTAATCGCCTTCCAATGAAGTTATCTTAGTTACCGAGACGGTAGAATTTCGAATCTTGTGGAAACGGGATGACCGATATTATTAGATCCTGTCAAGGCTGTAATATCGAAAAGTAAAGATTAAAAATAACAAAATATTTATAGTAACCGTAATAACAGTCCATATTATGCTGACATTAAAAAGAGTTTTATTTATATAAATTGCGTAGACGTATTTATTTTATTTACAATAAATTGATAAATTAAGTATACTAGTTGCGTCTGTTGAAATCTAGATAAATAATTTTTCTTATATATAAGGATCTCTTAGTCATCTGCCTATTTGGGTAGCAACTAACGTGTTTCAAATAAAAAAATGTAATTGGATATATTTTTTGCTGGACTTTGATGATTGGTATTTATTTATCCAGCAGAATTGGGACCGAAATATTGAAATATTAATAAATATACTATACTTAAATAATTTACTGGGTATCTTTTACTTCATTTAACTCCATTAGAAATTTTGGTTTGCAGGTATATTATACTATATTGAAAATGATTCTACTTCGGCACTAGTAATTAAAAGACGCACAAGGGTATAAACAGATACGACGCACAGTGGGTCAAATCGCTAATCCAGATGGAAAAAAATTATTTAAAAACAAAATGCGTTTTTGGTTGAAATATTGCGTTTAAAATATACATTGCGTTATGCATACACATATTAAACTGAAAAAGTCGTTACATTGCATAAACAGGGTGATACATATTTGAAAAGGTTAACTTACATACGACTTGCAACATGAATTACAAGAAAAACTGCACGAAATCAGTCAAAATAAATATTACGTAGAATAAAATCGCCCAAGAGCATGCAGGTTACATACAGGGTGTTTTCTAAGGTGTGCTTTCCTTTTAGCTAAAGATAGAAGCTAGATAGAAGTTATAGGTAAAACAAAATGGATTTTTGGTGGAAAATGTAAGCAAGAAAAACCGTTACACTAGATATACAAGGTGATATGTGTTTAAAAAGCTTGGACACGATTCGCTACATCAATTAAATATGTAGGTACAATAAATAATTGAATAATAATACAGGTAGACAAAATAAATGTTAAGTAGGATAACGTAGTAGGTTACATACAGGGTGTATGTAATAGATTAAATTTATTAATTCTTGGCAAATAATATTACCAGTATCAACGAGAAGAGATAGGTTTCTATCATTTAAGCATAACATTAAAGCGAATAAATGCGAATATGCAAACAAACAATTTAACTAACTTTTGAATTTGTGAAAAATCTCTGCTCGTACTGGTTATATTAAATAAATTTGAACTAGAATGTAGAATGTAGAACTTGGGAATGTAGATAGATATAATAGTGAATACAACTATAACGTACCTTTCCAAACCACTAAAACTGCATATAGTTAACAATAATTACTACGAGTATATTATATAATGTCTGTCATGTGTCAGAAACTTTATACGTTTGTCAAAACTGTTGTCGCAACAAGCCATTTGTTTAGCATGAGTACCCTTGATAAATACATAGGTAAAACATGTTTCAACAACAAAAGGCAGTATTATGTTGTATGAAATGGCATACCCAAAATTTGTATTTAAAATTTGTGGATAATAATATTTTCCTTTTTTGCATGTAGATTAGCGATTTGACCCACTGTGCGACGCACGGTATCGGTATCACCACTCATGTCATACGCATAGGTGTGCAAGCGTTGCTTCCTGGTGACTAGACCCAACGTGTTGAATTTTGCAAATTTTTTATGCTGCAGGAACATAGGGAAAACCCAGAGTTCCTAGATAAGATTTTATGGAGAGATAAAAGCGCATTAAGGAAAGATAGCTTCATGAATACGCACAATCTTCATTATGATTTTGTAAACCCATATTAAGTGCGAAAAAGAAAGTCACAGTACCTATCCCTTGAATCTTAAGTAAATCTATGAACCGCCATCTCGAACGGTCAAATAATTATCCCCTTTGAATTACCTGTAAATCTAAATGGGGATATTTATCACGATTATTTAGATCAGAACTGCCAACATTTTAAACCGACTTCAAAAAAAAGGAGAAGGTTCTCAATCCGGTTGTATTTTTTATGTTTGTTACCTCAGAACTTCGTCATTTATAAATCAACTTTAAAAATTATTGTTTTGTTAGAAAGGGAGTGTTTTCAGGTGGGTCCCGTTTTAGTTTTTTTGGCATTGGACATTGGATTCCAAAGATATACCGGGGAATTCACCAGAGATACCAGATAAAATGACGAGTGCGCCAGTCACAATTGTAATTTAGAAATATATATATTTAAATTAATTTAAAAAAATTCTATCGGAAGAAATTGTGTATTTTACGTACAATGGACAAGTCGTATTAATAATTATCAAATATCAAGAACTAATAAACTGTGTCTAAATTAAAGGATTAATATGAAAGCATAAGTGTGAATAGAGGGTTTGAGATTTATAGCTAGGAACCAAGGTATAAACGTAGAGGGAACGCGCCAAACAGAGAGTTAAGTTATACGTCAGAAGTTGGAATTAACTGTAAATATATATTCAGAATTCAAATTTATAATGATTACAATGACACTTGTGTTATTATCCAGTGTTCGTAATACTTCATATAATGTATTTATCTTTCTTATCTTCCAAAATTACTTAGCTTCTACCAAAAAATAAGACATTCTTCAATTATAAGAGCTGCACTATAATTTAACTTCATTTGAACAACATACATGTTATAGAATGAAGCACTTAAGCAGTTTCTTTTTGAAGGCAACTTAACTGTTCATTTCACCAACAAGAAAAACTTTTATTCGAGGCATTTTGAATTTTAATGAAAATAGTACACATAAATGTTACGTACTTTCACTTCACCGTCCATATTCTTGAAACAGAAAAAACCCATAAGATAAATATTTAACTATTAACTTCACATTATTTCGGTAAACATTACAGGACTATGAACTTATGAGCTGCACGTGTTGGATTTATACAATACTCTTAAAATTTTACAGGTGGTGTTAATTAACATAATGGGAAAAAATGGGTATATATAATTTTTTTTGACATTGCAGGGTGCAAGATTAGAAGCGCAAGCTAGAACACATCAGCTACTGGTGCACAACAGGGAACTCTTGGACCATATTGCTGCTTTGGTAGCGCATCTCCAAGGTGGGGATCAGGCTGGCCAACAACAAACTCCTCCTCACATGACCATGCCCCAGGTATGTTGCATGAATACATTTGTTTGACTTTTTAACTGTTTTTCGTTTTTTTTTGCCCGTTGCTTGCTGAAATTGCCTTTATCGTTTGATAAACTGGATAGCAATATTTTTTACGTGAAAACATAAAAAACAAATATATAAAATTTTTGGTAATCTGCAAAGATGCAAAGAAATGATAACTGTTACGTATGTAACAAGCAAACATAAACCGTAAATAGTCTATAAGTTTTAATTTTAAAAATATACCTTCCAATGGCTGATAATTTGTTTATTACTTGATATTTTTCCTAGCCATCTAAAAACCGCTAGTTATTCCTATTTATAAAAAAATACCCATAGAATATCGCTAACTACCGCCAAATATCGATCTTAAGTGTATTTTTTTAAATGTATGAGAATTGTTCGAAATATTTATGAGAAAATTGTTTACAACAAAATGTACAACTTCCTGACAGACTTCAATATTTTAAATGATAATCAACATAGTTTTCTGCAAAGCAGGTCAACGCAGTCAGCGGTCTGTGCTTTGCTTGAGCATGTGTACAAGTTTCTTGATGGCGGGAGGCATGTGGCAGGTTTTTCTTCGAGTTGACACGTGCCTTCGATTGCCTCAACTTACATTTTGTTTAAAATAAACTGTACAGCTCTTAAAAGATCTTCGTAAAAACTGGTGTACCGCAGGGATCTGTGCTGGGACCACTTATAACTTGTTATTCGTCAATGACCTACACAAACATATTAAAAGTTACGTTAACACATTATTTGCAGATGACAAGAGTTCTTTAGTGGTATTAGCGCAAACCCTTGACGAGATGATCTCGTTAAACGTAATTGGATGTTTTATAGAATGGTGCAATGCAACCATGATGATTAGTATCTTTAATGAGCGGCTCATGTTGACAATTCAAGGAAAAAACTTATTAAATTAGCTATTATGCTTTTTCTCGCATTATAGGGACTCTATGTCTATATCTGCATTTCTTAATGTCTACTGTAGTCTTGTTTATAGTCACCGGAGTTATAACGTCGTATTCTTTAGTAATTCCACAGAAAGCCAGATATTTTTTATTGCATAGAGAGGCATTACTACTTCGAAACATATTTGGGGTTCATCAGAGATAGTCTTGCAGACTCCGTTTCATAAGACACACTCTGTTCATCTTTTCTTGTATTTGTATATATAAAATTTTACTACACATAAGAAAGAATCTAAAATATTTAAAAATTAAAAGAAAAATCATTTCAATCATGACTATCAAACCAGGCATTACTAAACAATTTGAGAAATCTCCGTTGTATACAAAGTTATATAACCACTTACCGCTTAAATTCAAAATTTTATGTGAAAATACTTAAGAAAATACAAAAAAAAACCTATAACAAAGCAAAAAAAAATTTGTAAAAACAAAATAAAAAGTTTACTCCTAGAGAAGGCTTATTATAGTTTAGAGGATTTTTTTAGTGATAATGTAATTTAAATATGTTTTCTGTTGTTTGTTATGTGATTTTAATATCAATCTGTGACCTGCCCCATACATATCCAAAGCATTAATAAAGATATATTTATTTATTTATAAATAACAAGTATCTGTATATACACTATACAGGGTGGTTCCGTAATGAATGCGACAAAAACTAACTATGGATTCTTCACGGCAAAATAAAAGGATTTAGCGAGATTTGTTCAAATAAAATGTTGCTCGTTTTCGATATACAGGGCGTCAAAATTTATTTTTTGAACATTATTTTATTCGACAATTTCTAAAGTTATTGTGCGATTTGGCCTAAAATTTAGGTAATGGGGTTTTTGATAAAGAGAAATCCGAATTTATACTTACTTTCATGCTGGGTGATAGAGGTGACATTGCTGGGCTATTTTCCATCAGAACTTTTCTGCACGACGTTATATCGCAATTTGGATTGCAAATATCGATAGACTTATCGATTCCACGAACAAAAGGTATACTTCTTAGAGATCGATATATCTTTCCATTTTCAAGATATTCGCACTTTAATTATCCAACGTATATGAATAAATTAGCCAGATTTCTAGCTCAAATGTCAAAGTTAAAGTAAAAAGTTGCAAACAAATGTCAAATTTCTCATTAAACTACTCGCGTCAAAGTTTTATTTCTCAAGTACTTTTAGTTCAAGTGCCGACAGTATTCTTAAATATCCCTAGACATAATGAATTCTCGAATCAAGATATGAGGGATATGATTTGTATTTACGCCCAAAGCAATTATGTCTCTCGTGCTACGTCAAGAAGATATCTAGAATTATACCACAATCGCAGACACCCCATTATACAATATTTCAACGGATTTTTCAAAGATTGGGTGAAACAGGAGAATTTGATCCTAACGAAATTTCAAAATAAATATTTTTTTGCTAAGTTATTCATATGCGTTGCATAATTAAAGTGTGTAAATCTCTAAGAAGTGTACCTTTTATTCGTGGAATCGATACGTCTATCGATATTTGCATGCTAAATTGCGATATAACGTCGGGCAGAAAAGTTCTGATGGAAAATAGCCGAGCAATGTCGCGCACGCAGCGCCCCCTATCACCCGGCATGTAAGTTTAAATTCGGATTTCTCTTTATTAAAAACCCCATTACCTAAATTTTATGCCAATTCGAACAATAACTTTAGAAATTGTCGAATAAAATAATATTCGAAAAATAAATTTTGACGCCCTGTATATCGAAAACGAGCAACATTTTATTGGAACAAATCTCACTAAATCATTTTATTTTGGCGTGAAGAATCCATAGTTAGTTTTTGTCGCATTCATTACGGACCACCCTGTATAATAACGATGTTGTCGGTACTGTCGTGAGCAATAAAAAATAGCAGAACTATTTTTTTCTAATGCAAATTAATAAAATGAATTAAAATTAAGTCTGTCTCTATTTGAAAATATTCAACAACTGACAATGTCACAAAAATTACACAGTTAGTTGCACACAACTAAATTTTAGAAAAAATACGATATAAGACTTGTCCTATTTTTTTGCTCACGACTGTACATTGTACACATATAGGTACACTGACAAAATAGACAATAGACAAAACTGAAATAATTTATGTTAAAAACTAAGTAAACATGTATCTGAACCATCCTTCTGAAAGCAGATAATCATATAAAGATTAGAAAAATCTTAGAAAAATGCGTACTACTATGATGTTATCCAGTAGCTTTACTGCTTTGTGTTGACCACCTACCATTATCTTGTTGCATGATTTTCCGTTTTTCCTCACGTCAATGTGATGTGACTTCGCTGTATAGTTCCACGTGCCGAAAACGCATCAGCATGAGTTAAAATATCAGGACCAGACGAAAATAATAAATTACTATCTGTGTGCGTTCGTTTGTGTGCAGTGTTGCGCTTCAGCTCAGTTGTATTGCCAATTATTAACGCCAAGGCTAATAACAGAATTTTGCATTTTATGAGCAGGTCTATGCCAAAGCCTCGGATAACAATAACCATATGCTTCTGGACTTGTTTTCGAGAACAAAGTGTTAGGTAATAATGTATTTAATGCTTTACCGGTGTGAAATTATCCACAATCACATTTGGTTCAGGAATATAATTGATGAAGTTATGGTCACTAAATATCATATGAATTTCAATAAAGCTATTTTGGCAAAATACGAGTTTTACATTTTACAACTTATACATATACATTTTACAACTTAAAGCTCGTCAGCGGGTGTAACTCTGACGAGCTTTTTTTATTATTAAACACCCCTTGCAGAACATTTACTCATATTACAATCTGATCGTTAAGTCGATCAATGAATAATTTATTCATACTTAAATTGTTACTTTGAAAACTTGTATATAAGAACTCACTATAAGTGTTATAGTGTTTCTTAATTTCTAGTAACTTAACTACACTAATATTAACTTGTATCACAACCGCACAATGCTCTGTTCGTCACTAACTAATAGTGACTAGGTCAGCTCAAAAGGCTTTACACTCTTGAGTCTTCTTGTGATATTGGTGTTATCGAGGAGCTGGATGGCCTCGACGTTCCCATGTTGGTGGAGTCGTTGTTCACAATTCCTTTCAAATTTGGTAATCGTCCGATCGACAGTATCCATCTGAAGATCACGATGGAGGTCACTGTTTCTAACGTACCAAGGCACATTGACAATGCTCCTCAGTACTTTATTCTGGAACTTCTGGATTGTTAAGATGTTGCTCTTGCTGGCACAACCCCAGAGCTCTATGCCATAAGTCCATACTGATTTGAGGATTTCTTTATACAGTAGTATTTTGTTGTATGTTGCCCACCTGGAGTAACTGGCGTACCTACCAAGTAGCCTGTACATTTTCTTGAATCTTATATCCAGCTCTTCCCTTTTCTTTTTTACATGGACTTTCCTGCGAAGTTTTGCATCTAATATGATACTTAGATATTTTGCTAAGTTAACATGCTGATTGGAATCTGTTGCTCGCTTTTATTTGTGAAATTTATGTGGACTAATTTGGTTTCATTCACTTTTATACGCCATCTTTTAGTCCAGTTGTTGATTTGGTTAACTGTTTGTAATTTATTTGCAGCTTCTTCATGATTTTTACCTACCGCTAAAATGGCAGTATCGTCTGCGAAAGTGGCTATGGTGTCATGCTCCAGCTATGGTATATCTCTTGTGTATATCAGATACAAGATGGGTCTTAGTACGATACCGTGTGCGACTCCTGCTCTGATTTCTTTCAATTCTGAATAATCTTCATCTTGACTTGCTTTTCTTGAAGAATCTTTTAGGGATGTATGATTCTAGTAGTTCCTAGTATTGCTGTGTGAATAGCATATTCAGTTTATACTTTAGGCCATCATGCCTTAATTTATCAAAGGCCTGCAACATCCAAGAAAATAGCTGGGCAGACTTCTTGGTTCTCTAACGATTTTTCGATTATGTCAGTGATTCTATGAACCGGGTCTATGCTTGAGTGTCCTTCTCTAATGCCAAACTGATGATTTGGAATTAGGATTACTTGTTCAATGGTGGGTTTCAGCCTTAGTTTTAGGAATTTTTTTTCAAATGCTTTCGATAATATGGGAAGTAGAGAGATTGGCTTATACGATTACACCTCATGGAGGTCTCTGCTTGGTTTGTGGATCATGATGACTTCTGACGAAATGACAGTAGATTTCATAGTATGATATAACTGTATACATCGCATGTACCAAATCTGAGATGAGAGGTGCGTGGGTCAATACATGTCATACACAATATTATATTTAATATATTAGTATTTAATAAGATATTAATTTATTTACATTATCATAAGATTAAAAAAAATATTGTTTACAACTAATCTTTATAATCTAAATATTGATGATTTTTCGTAATATTTCTATTTTTCTTTCTCGAAAATCGGTTCTACTTGGTCGACGGACAGTCCTAGAGGAACGATTAGGAGCTTATTTTTCTTGAGGAGTTGTGCCATCATGGTAAAAATGGTACCGATTTTATGAATTTTAAGATCATTTTCACTACGCACGGTATCGTATCGTGCAATGTGAGTACTCTGTAAGTGTCAAAAAATTACTTTCAAAAATCAAAGCGTTTCCTTCGAAAGCGCAAATCCAGGAAAAAAATATTTCTATTGTGTTTATATGGGCGTCTTGAATAACATCTGGTAGTTACGCCATAATGCAACTGGAGGGATCCGTGAAAATCGCGTTGGAATGTCGCTGATGGAGAGCAGAAAGGACGTCCGTCCTGTGGCAGGCAGCCATTTTTTAAGTCTATTTTAATGTGCTCTTTCACTCAAATTTAGTTAGGTTTATGGCACTAGCACAGTTTATATTTTTTTAAAAGTTTTTGGCACACGATTTTATGAAGTCTTCTGTTTGAGGCACATCGAGTTCCCGATGGATCTGTTGGTTTCGTATGAACTATTGCGCATTTACTGTAATTCTAATAATGGGGTAGAGCATCGCTAGTCGTGCGTAGCCTGCTTTGAGTGTTTTATTAATATGATAACTTCATGTTAACCTGTCTATCCAACCACCTAATTATTTTATTGCGCTATCTAGAGGATTCCATGTTATTCCTTCATTGATAATAAGGATATTGTTGGGATTTTGTGGTCTTAGAGTAAATATTTTTCTTTCGCATTTTGTTGGGTTTAGTTTTATTTGCCATTTTATAAACCAACCTTCTATGAAGTTTAGTGATTGTTGAAGAACATTTGCAGCAATATGGATATCTTGATTTTATGTTACAGCGTGCAATGGTAGCTGTTGGGGGTGTGGCAATATAGTAAACAAAGATATTAAATAAGATGGGGCCCAATATTGAGCCTTGGGGTATTCCGGCTTTAATTGGTTTTTGTTCTGACAGGCAGCTATTGTTCCGAATACAAAACGTTCCGTTCGCTATGAATGTTGAAATAATGTCGATGAGGCATGCCGGCGTGTTCGTGGTGATTAGCTTGCGAAACCTTTTAACCATACTTTACCAAATGCTTGGGCAACGTCCAAGAAATCTATTGTCGTGTGGCATTAAACCGGAATAATAATTTTGTAAATATGAAGAACTTGTTGTGTTGTTGAGTGACTGGGTCTGAATCCAAACTTACAGTCCGGTAAGATCTCATTTTCTTGTAAGTAATCACTTATTCTGGAGTACATTATTTTCTCAAGGAGTTTCGATAAGGTGGTCAATAAGCTAATCGTTCTGTAATTTTCTGGTTTAGTTTTGTCTTTTCCGGGTTTCTCAAAGAGAACAGCATGTTTCCATTCTTAGGAAAGTATCTCAATATGAGGCATCGATTTAATAGGGTAGAAGAAGGGGAGAAATGACAATGACTTTTGACCTCATGTCCAGGAGGTTTTTTTAGTGCAAGTTTTATATAACTTTTGATTTCTTCGGGATTTGTGAATAATAATAATAATAATAATAACTTCAACAACTTCACTTCACTCAACAACTCACAGACCTTTGGTGAGTAGCGCCACCACTTACCCTAGCGATGGTGCGAATCGGACCGGTACCTCAGGTGCACCCGAGGGGATTCGCTAGATTCCCCTGATACCGGTGGGGGTGGCCAGGTTAACCTCCTTGCCACCCCTATACTCGGTTCCCAGGCCCCGAGGAAGAGGCCCCCATGATCGACCCCTCCCGGATGGGGGTCATAGGCAAGGTGGTGGGGCCCCAGGACACATGCCTGAACATGATGACGATCGCAATGGACAAGGACGTTTTGAGTGGACAGACGAGCTAAGGGATGACCTTCTGCATGTTTATGAGAGTAGTGAACCGCTGCGCAGGGGATACATGGCGCGGATGCATGTTTTGTGGTGTGATATGCACCCAGAGCATCGCGCCTTTTCCGCCCAACACCTAAGGGACTATGTATCCTACTTAAGACGCAGTGGTCATGTCAGGGCGCCTCCAATTCTGGCAACTGGTTTTAGAACAGGAGGCGCTGGCGGAGGAGGTGGCCTACATACCTCTGGACATAGAGAGCTTAAGAACCCGCAGGGCGCTACACCTATACAAGCCCCTGCCGCCACAAGAACTGGCGAGAGTGGATGCAGAGCTTCGTGAAACTCTTCCGGAAGACGCGGACATCTGGTGCATCAGTTGTGCAGTTTACAATGGTGCCTTGGGGCTGTGTAACATACGCGTATCTCCAAATGACAGAACCCTTCGCCAGATTGAAGCGAAGATCCAGTCGGCAAGACAACACGCGTCCCGTATCCAGTGTGTGATGGACTACATCTTGGCCAATAGGCCATATACTACAAAAGTATGGCGTTGGGCCGCATTTTTAAGACGGCTCCATCACACACTAAATAGAGCGGTGCTGTTAACTACCAAACAGCACTGGCTTGATAAAATACGGGCGCTAGTGGCTACAAAAAAGTCACTAGTGAGGCGAGCTAGAAGTCTCGCGGAAAACCAACAATTCCGCGAGAAACCTTCTAGCTTATTCAAACCGCCTCCGCGTGTAGTCGAAAATCCGCCGACGCGACGGTAGAACGGGTTGAAAACTTCTGGAAGGGAATATATGAGGTTTCTCATCCACTAATTAGAAACACTCCAGCCCTGGCGCAGTTTAAGGTCTTCTGTGGAAGACATCAACAGCCAGAGCTCCAAGAACTGCGCCAACCGATAACCCCGGAAGAAGTTCGGAGAGATCTTGAGGGCTCAAAGAACTTTGCTGCTCCGGGTCCTGATAGAATCCCCACTTATTGGTGGAAAAAATTTATTCAGATCCACCACCATTTAGCCAGGATTTTTAATGACTGGCTGAATGGAGAGCAGCAAATTCCGGCCTGGTTTGTCGAGGGGCGAACAGTGCTCATCCCAAAGAACGGAGATTTGTCTGACCCAAAAAATTACAGACCAATAACCTGTCTGAACGCATGTTACAAGATGTTTACACGCATCTTGAACATGCGTGTACTCATGGCAGTTGACGGGGTCTACCAACAGATATACGAGCAGAGAGGTTCTAAGAGAGGCGTAGCTGGCTGCAAGGAGAACCTGCTGATTGACAGATGTATCACGCAGGACTCCAGGCAGTACAAGCGAAACCTTTCGATGGCCTGGATCGACTACCGCAAGGCATTTGATACAACATCACACGAGCTAATGCAACGAGCAACATCACTTGCTCCAATGCCTTGCGGTGCCAGAGCCAATAGTGAGATTCATAGAACAACTGATCCCGCTCTGGAGAACCCGCTTCACCATTACATCGGGTGAGAGCAGGGTTCAAACGGAGCCGGTTATCTTTAAGAGGGGGATTCCCTAGGGTATTCCAGGGGGATTCCCTTAGTCCCCTTCTTTTCTGCATCTCACTCCTGCCGTTATCTGTTGCACTTAGAAGAACCCGTGGTTACCACTGCGGCCCACCCGGAAACAGGAGGCATAAGGTCACTCATTTATTTTATATGGATGACCTTAAGCTGTATGCCTCCGGGGAAAGGGATTTACAACAGTCCCTCCGAGTGGCGCAAGAGTACACAGCGGATATTGGTATGGAGTTTGGGTTGGATAAATGTGCACTGATTCATCTCAAGAGAGGACGATGCGGGGACTACGAAGATGATGCGCAGCTGGTAGACGGAGGCATCTTACACCACCTTGATGCCGGAGAGACGTATACCTACCTGGGTGTGCCACAAAGTCACATCCAGGAGGTAAATATTACAAAAAACGCTCTCCGCGGCAAGTACCGCCACCTGCTTCGACAGATCTGGTACTCAGAGCTGTCGGGGACCAACAAGGTGGCGACGACAAATATGCTTGCCGTTCCGGTTCTACTCTACTCCTTTGGAGTAATGAAATGGACACAGGAGGAGCTGCAGCAACTCGACGTAGGTACCCGCAAAATGATGCATCGCTGTCGGAGTTTGCATCCGAGATCGTCCGTTCTGCGGTTATATCTCCCACGACAACAGGGAGGCCGTGGACTCTTGGGATTGGAGTGTCTCTACAACAGAGTAACTCTGGACACAGCCTGTAAAATTATCAGGAGTTCGGATCCCCTACTCCTCATGGTCAAAGACCATGAAGGAGCTAGCGTAGGAGCTTTTATATATAGGGCAGCACACAGAGCAGCTAATAGCCTAGCTCTCGACTTCGACACCGAGCAGAATAATCCAAACTCTGTCACCGAGTTGGACCCTGCTCGGTTGAAAGCCCACCTTCGTGCTGCTGGAAATACACTTCGTTTTTAGCATCACAGGGATAAGCCATTGCACGGAGTCTACTATAGAAATATAGAAGACTTAGGCTTATCCCAAAAGTTGACCTTTAGCTTTTTGAGGTCAGCTGGGCTGAAGTCACAGACCGAAGGTTTTATATTAGCTTGCCAAGATGGTGTATTAAACACCCTGGTCTACCGAAGCCGCGTGATGGGTATAGAAGTGCCTGACGTCAGCTGCAGAGCATGTCGTCGGGACATGCTCTGTCAGAGACCATTATGCATTTGCTGTCAGCTTGTCCAGCATATGCGGTCTTTGCCTATATCCATCGACATAACGCTGCATTATGGGTGCTGTATTACCACCTACGGCACTCGTACGGTATCAGATCAGACACCGGTGTTGCCCTATGCTCCGGGGGATATTGAGTCCGTTGTTGGGAATGAGAGGTTTCGGTTATACTGGAACTATTCATTCCCCACCGTCGGGCGGATACAAGCCAATAAGCCTGACATAGTCCTCCTCGACCACCAACTCAAGACGATGTTCGTTATAGAGTTTTCGGCTCCGGCCGAAAAGAACATTGTCTTGAAAGAGGAGGAGAAACGGACAAAATATCGAGATTTACTTACTCTCTGAACTCCGCAGGCTGTACCCGGGTTATTCTGTTAAAATTGTGGTTCTTATTATGGGCTCTCTCGGAGGTATGCGACAATCATTGCTCTCAGAATTAAGAACCATCCCAGCATGCCGTCAATCGGCAGAAGTCATCGCTGGGAAGATGCAGAAGGCCGTCATACTTGGCTCGTTGCGAGGGACTCTCTGGACTAGTCGGAGGCCAGGGGGGACTTACCAGCACCAATATATATATATATATATATATATATATATATATATATATATATATATATATATATATATATATATATATATATATATATATATATATATATATATATATATATATATATATATATATATATATATATATATATATATATATATATATATATATATATATATATATATATATATATATATATATATATATATATATATATATATATATATATATATATATATATATATATATAATAATAATAATAAAAGTTTTCGTAGGGCACCATTTTAGTACAGAGGTCAATTTTACAGGTAAAAAGCCTGGATTATATATACCTATTGTTTGTACTATTAGCGGATGGAAATGGATTTTACTTAACGAAATGTGCTATTTAAGTTCAAAGAAAATTGTCATATCATTTACAAAGTTCTCGAGAGTATAATATTTAGTGACCTTGACTTAATCAATTTATTATAGTCTTACGAAAATGTGGTATGGAGGAATTCACACCCCTTAATGCCTTAATGTTATTTTTTGGACTTTGCCATTTCCATGTGTTGGTTTTAAATCCCGCCTAGGCTATTTGTTTACATACAATGCCTATATGTTTATATACAATCTTTCACAATATTTTCCTTCATTCAGATTCCTGCCAGACGTAACATGATTTGAATGTTCGCATTCAAGCCAGCCATATAGGCCAGTAAAATTAGAATTCATCGAGGAATTAATTCCCAGTAAACTGGAAATCGTTTCTCAATACCTTTATTTGGTCGTAAATGCGTGTAATCTGAGTTTGCACCATCCCAGGAGGCGAGCATATGGGGAGCCAAAAAACCGCGAAATTTTAGCACCTTTTTTTCAGTTTGTCCTTGTAGCTGCAAAACGGTGCGTCGACCGGAAAATGTCATTCCATTCAATATTAAAGACGGTTAAATTATGCATCGAATGAACATTTAAAACTTGAAAATCGATTCAGTGGTATAGCCGAAATCAAAAGTTAGAAACTGGGATTTTTTTTCATTTCGGTGTAAACTTAAATTTTACGACTTTCCAAGACCACATATCTTTGAAACAGATATTCCTATTGAAAAACGCAGAAAACAGTTAGTCAACGTTATAAAAATTAAGCCAATGGGTGCGTGACAATGCTGATATGAACGTAGACCCAATTGACGACTCCAACACGTGGCATGCTATGGGAGGGCTCCTATGATAACACCGCACTCCTCAGCCTGGTCAGAGGCAAGAATTGCAAGATTGAAGAAGGTATCCATTGGTTAATTGGTTAATTTAACCCTCCCCAATATGGATTGGGATGAGATTTTCCGTCCGATGAACCGTTTTCCATCTACAAGCAAAAACCGCACAAAAGTGCAAAAATTCATTGTTGATGTTGCGGTTTTTTGGCTCCCAAAAGTCATGCTCACTCCCTGTGATGGTACACTCAGATTACACGCATTTAAAATGAAAGTGTTAAAACGATTTCCAGCTTACTGGAAATTATTTCCTCAAAACACTTTTTTTGGATCTAATTCAACTGGTCTAATAGGGCTGTAATGAATGTTGTTATTTTCTTACATAATATGTGACTATAATGCATTATCAGCAAAATATTTACAGCACAGTTATTTTATTGTATTGCTGTGTATGTAGTAAGTAAAAATATTCAATTTATATTTTCGTATGAATATTATTTTATAATATAAATTAACTGTGAGAATCGCAAAGTTCCTCAATTAATTATGTTTTATGAAGGCCTACAATGTTTTAATTCGTATAGCATCAGCCGGGGCCGGGTGACAGCTTCAACCGGACAGCTACCGACCTCTCTGACGGCTCAGTAATGGAAAATAATCCCGTACTACAAGCTCTCGGCCTGAATCCCCATGGCCTAATAGAGAACCGAGCAGTTACATCAGGTCTACCCACATCGCCTCTCCGAAGTCCGTTTAATCCCGCCGGGAACATCTTCAACTTTCCATATCCCCAACCGGTTGACACGACGTCCTTCGATTCCCAACTGGTTCAGAGATTGCAATCCCTAAGCGGCTATAATCCATCGTCATTCCCTTATAACTACTCTCAGACTTTACCCTATGTGTCACCGGGACTGTACAATCAGCCGCTACTGAATAACAACTACACGTTACAGTCTCCGCCGCAGAAGAAAATGCAGCAGTCGCCACTAGCGATGAGGCATTCCTACACGGTTAATACGGGGGCGGAAGCCAGACTGAGCCCTAGTAGGACGAGTGAGCCTAGACAGATCTCCACCTCTCAGTATCAAACCCAGCCAAACACCACTCAATATCAGCAGCAGCAGAACTGCCTGTACCAGCAGCACAATAGCCAAAACTCGAGTCAGCATCTGCAAGTGCAACAGAACGTTCGCGGGACCAGCCCCAACCATCAGCAGCCGTCCCCGCAGGATGAGAGGAGAGAAAGCCAATTTATCAAGCCACTGGCACAGATGGGCACGCTGACGACTACAGATACGGACGGGCGCGTGAGGGTTATCGTGCCGGTCCCTTCCAATTCCAACGAAGAAACGGGAACATTATTAGCCAATTTAAGGATTACCGACGACTTTAGGCAGCTCAACGGACCTCCCATAACCAGATCAACTAGTGAGAAAGTGCCGAACAGGAGTGAGCTCATGCTGCAAGTACAACGTACCGCGTGGGCCAGGCACACGACCAAATAAATGTGGAACCATATTGTAGTAATATTTATGTATGTTTATATATATATATATATATATATATATATATATATATATATATGTATATATATATATATATATATATATATATATATATATATGTATATATATATATATATATATATATATATATATATATATATATATATATATATATATATATATATATATATATATATATACACAAGGATTTTCATGAAACGTTACCCATTAAATGTATCTCGTAAAAGAATTGGACTTTTATTTGGTTATTTGCGTTTTGACAAATGTCAAAATATGTGTAAAATATACCAGAAATGTTGTAGTAGAAGTTACCAGATATTTTTTGATAGCTTACCGTAGGTATGATGAGCTTTCCAATGACACTATTTTTTTTTCTGAAATATGTTACAGGCATTAATTTTTTTATGTAAAAATCTATATAAAATAAATACTTTCTGAGAAATTTAACCTGATACAGAAATTTTTCCATTCTCACTTCTCACGTATAGTATTGAAGGAAATGGCACGTCAAGCCGATATTGAACAGGCAACCGGATGGCGAGTGGTAATCTGGGCCTTTGAGTAGTACAGAGCCCCCTCGTAGCAGCCAAAGTGACCCCAAGTGGACCGGGGCGGCAATATGGGGGTGGGGCAAAATCGAAAAATTTTTGACAAAGCAACCGGATAAAAATGCGGTAGCATTGAAGGTAATACCCTAATTATATGATAACATTTTTTTGCTAGCCGAAACACACGGGCCGTTTTTTGCACTAGCGAATAAAAAAAAACAAGAAAAATGTTATGAGGCTTCAAAATTGGTGAGCGTACTTATTGACACCACCAAACATTGGGAAAAAATTGCCATCCGATCCTGAGGGCAGTTTCGGAGAAACAACCTCTCAAAGTCGCCAAAAAACCCTTTTTTTCGATTGTTTCAACAATAATTAAAAAAAACACAAAAAAGTGTTGAAATCGGATGGCGTTCGAAATTTATACTGTCCTAACTACAATAATAGTGTGTATCAATAGTGTGTATCAATAATAGTGTGTAGCAATCAATTAACCTCTATTTAGCCACCCTCCAAACCTCGCACAAAATTGTTGAAAATCCTTTTCAATGAATATTTACCGACTGCTTGGACTTTTAAAAAGTCTGTGCATGCTCATTATCCATTTAAACCCTTCCTACCCCGACAACCCTACCCTACCCCGAGAACTCCCCCACCTAAGGGTTGGTGGGGACAATGTGGGCAATCAGACAGGGGGATGATTTTTGAAAAAATCACATCACAAAAATCACATAATGAGCATGCACAGACTTTTTTAGTCTGTGCATGCTCAAGCAAGTCCAAGTGCTCAAGCAAGTCCTTGTGCATGCAAGTCCAAGTAGTCGGTAAATATTCATTGAAAAGGATTTTCAACAATTTTGTGCAGCGTATGGCATAATTGTAATTTTAATGAGGTTTGGGAGGTGGCTAAATAGGGTTTAATTTAATAAAAATCGGATGGCATTGATACACACTATTATTTGTACTTAGGACAGTACAAATTTCCAGCGTCGTCCGATTTCATCAATTTTTAGTGTGTTTTTTTTAATTATTGTTGAAACAATCGAAAAAAGGGTTTTTCGGCGACTTTGAGGGTTTGTTTCTCGGAAACTGCCCATCAGGATCCGATGGCAATTTTTTCCCAATGTTTGATAGTGTCAATAAGTATTCTCACCAATTTTGAAGCGGTTGCCTCATAACTTTTTTTCTTGTTTTTTTTTATTCTCTAGTGCAAAAACGGCCCGTGTGTTTCGGCTGGCAAAAAAATGTTATTATATAATTTGGGTATTACCTTCAATGCATTTTTATCCGGTTGCTTTGTCTAAAATTTTTCGATTTTGCCCTACCCCCATATCGCCGCCTCTGCCTATTTCTCTCTTTGGCCGCTACGAGGGGGCTCTGTACTACTCAAAGGCCCAGATTACCACTCGCCATCCTGTTGCCTGTCCAATATCGGCTTGACGTACCATTTCCTTAACTATAGGCTATACGTATATCGGCTATAATGATTGTCCTAAAAAACAGGGCAATAAGGAACTAAGACGTTCACGGGTTTTTATTGCAGGTATCGGTCAATGGGTCGTTTAACAAGAACAAAACCACGGAGTGCTATTAAGTTAGAGGGTGCAAATTTAAGATACGGTTGAAAATGCACCCTTTTCAGTTTTTTCAATATATCTCGCAAACAAAGCAAAATTTCGATTTACTTTATATGAAACTTTTTGTAGAGAATTGAATTCCCATCAGCTTCATTAAAAAAATTTAAAACAATTTTTTATTCCGAAAATGTTGTAACAAAAATGTTATTTTTTTGCCTATTACTTTTTCTGGGTCAGAGATAGGTATAGGCATTGCTTTATAGAAAAAAAAACAAAATGTCCTTTAAAATACTGGGCCGAAAAATTTTTTGGGTTAAAATGTGACCGAAATATGACCGCTCTAATATAACTTTCTTTTTCAGTTTTTATCCCTCTTATACAGATATTGTTTTCATTCTCATTTTGTTGAAAAAATTACTATTTTACTCAATAAAAGAAGGTATTTTATGTTTTTGGTTGATTTTTTTATTTGTTTTTTTACTTGTTTGAATAACTATTCAAACAAATATAATATGTAACTCTTATAAAAAATGTTATATTTCTATCACATTTTTAAACAATCTATTAACTATCAACTACCAGAAGATGAAATGATATCCATTACCTAAATCATGATTCTCATAGCAACAAGCAAGTAGCATCAAATAAATTGTAAAAAAATTTGATATTACAACACCGCACACAATAAAGCATCCACGGCACGTGACATTTATGGGCGTGGGCAGTTGGCGTGGTCGTATGTTACGTTACACTTAATTTGAATACATTTTGACAGCGGCCACAGCCGACGAGATATAGATAGAAGTAAAATAAAGTTTACACAGCATTTTTACTGGAGATTGTTAAAAATCTAGCAAAATTGCAATGTCTCAACAAATTATTACCTCAACCAATAGGGCTGTAACCTTTGATGTAATTACACCCCTCGGAGTATTTTTCACAAACACCAAAACACTTTCACTTCACTCGACGCGCGTTTCGCCAACGCGTTTCGCTTTTCGCGTTTCGCCAAGTTGGCATCATCCGGAGACGATTCAAAACTAATCTTAAACTAAAAATATACCCTATTTATACTATTTATGGTGAAATCAGTCACGCTTCAACGATCAGTTGCTAAGCAACGTGTAAAGCGGGCTATACGGTATAGGTCCCTTGTCGCTATTCATACTACTTTTGATATGCATATGATACTACTTCATGCATATGTCAAATTTTTTATAAAATGTCAGATATCTCAGAAACGGTTTTGCTTTTCGTATAGGGTACGTACATAGTTTCGGTATACTTTTGTATGAACTTTCTGAAAATTCAGTATTATATAAAATTCTATTTAAAATAACAAAGTTGGCATCGACTTCCGTTATAACCAGAAGTACCAAATGTTTAAAATTTCAATGGAACCACCCACCGATGATACCCTATTATAGTATCCAACAAGTCTCATCCAATTTGCTTAAGCCGCTCCAGAGTAATAAATAAAAATACATAAAAAAATATACGAATCGAATTCAAAACCTCCTCCTTTTTGGAATACGATTAAAAACAAACAAAGCTAAGACAACGCCGTTTGATTTTTAAGATCGGTCAATATTCAGAGAAAAAGAAAAATGGTTGCCTTGATTTTGAGCCCTGCACTTCTCTCCGTTCTCCTGCTACATAGTAAAAACTTTGAGGTCCCCCAGCTGCCCTCCTAATCATCATATTCCGTTATTGAGAGCTCTGCATAGTCGCTTAACAACTCGCTGTCATTCGCCATAAATGAAATGACTTGATTAGATAAAACATAACAATAAATTGTAGGAATGATCGATAAACTGAAGCACAAATATCAAATTTGATGAAAACATTATTATTGAAATTCAATATTTCCATGGCAACCTATTTTCAAAAACGCAGCGATTAAATTTCTGTATTAGACTAAATATCTCATAATGTATTTACTTTAGATCGATAATGTATGTTATATTTTTTCATATTTTTTATAAGGAATCCAAGTTTAAAAAAATTAAATTCTTCAGGTTTTTAGTGGCAGTTTCATAAAAAAATAAACGAATTTAAATTTCACCTTTCAAATGTGGCAAATTATAAAATAGACTGAATATCTTACAGATGAAAATAAAAATATGCGTACCTATATTAACAAAGTGACCTTGAAATTCAATGATGAGCCTCTTTAAAATAACGAATTTAGTGTCAACTTTCAACTTCTAAAAGTAGGATGGAAAATCGACGAAAAACGCAAGTCACCAAATTTTCAGAATCAAATTACAATTCGTTTACGAGATACGTTTAATGTAAGCCTTCGTGGTGAAAAACCTACGTGTGTCTGTGTATATATATATATATATATATATATATATATATATATATATATATATATATATATATATATATATATATATATATATATATATATATATATATATATATATATATATATATATATATATATATATATATATATATATATGTACATGTGCGTGTGTGCGAAAAAATCCATCCTCAGTATCGGCACGATCATCGGTCATGGCGTACCTGAGCTGTGTTGAGATTTTTTTTGCTAAGATCAGGTTATGAGGTAATATAATAATATTTTGTGAATATTTTAAAATCGGCCAGTAGGTTTCGTAGATGTATGGAGTACAACCTAAAACTGTTTTATTGTAGCTTCGTTGTCACATTAAATTTAATGAACGGAAAAGTGAATTGTAACTAAAAGGTCTGGTTCTGGGGTAAAATAGTTTGGTTCTGGGGTAAATTTTTTATAAATTGTAGGTAGTTAGACACCATACTTAGGGTTCCCTTATGATCCGATGGAACTTTTTAATTGATAAAATAACGAAAATATTGAACAAGTATAATAAATCAAAACGTAAAGTCCAATTTTAATGATTCAAAAGCCAATTTCATAGTTAGACAACCAGGAAAAAATACTGTTTTGTTTTAATTAAAAATAGGTCTTAATTAATATCATATTTAGAATAAAAATTATGATAATTTTTTATTTCACAAAAATTTCTTAATTCGACGGTAAAATTAAATTTATTTGAACATAAATAGTAACTTGCCATACATAATGCTTAATATAAACGAATATAAACTCAAGAGTAATTTGCCATACATTTTGTATGATATACGTTAATATGATCTCAGCCTTTTAAACAATATTGTACCTAATGCTGTAAGCCCTAAAAGAAGAAAGTAAAATATAAAATTAAATGGTACTTGCCTCAATATGACCTCCATTTTTCAAAATAATTGCACTAAGACGATGGCGCCAACTTAAAATTGAGTTATTAAATTCATATTATTTCCTTATTAAATTCTGATTATTTTTCACAGTTTTCACAGCATTCGATGATTTAAATTTTTAGATCTTCTAAAGTATTGAATTTTCCCCGATTTTCGGAAATTTTCTCTGTTAGATGTTCCCATAAAAAATAATCACAAGAATTTGCGTCCGGACTGTTTGTAGGCCGTTCATTCGATGCAATAAAACAGCACACTAGTCATTTTTAAAGATTTGCACAGAATTACAACAGCTGTGATAAACTGATAACGCGGTTTTATGTTAGAGTCATCTACCGAACCCACTGGTCAATGTTAACATCTGAGGTCTTAAAAGTCCCAGCATTCCAGCAGATCACAAAGAAACACTAAGAATGGTGACGTCACAATATTATTAAAAATTAAATATTATTAGTTAATATATTATTAAATATTATAAGTTATTACCTTATACATGGTATCTTTTAGTTATGATTTATTTTTTTAACAATTAATATGGATTAAAAATTATTTAAGAAATTATAAATTCCGGTTTTTGTACCACCCTGTACTTATCTGATTTGTCTGATTTATCTGTAATAAGTTTGGTTTCATTGGCGTGCTTTCTAATGTTTATATAAACCGAACAAAAAAGAACTTAATATTCTTATAAAATCTACTTCTTCTTTTGAAAAAAATAGACAAGACAGTTTCGTTGGTAATTAATATTTTGTGGTCCCAGTTGATATTGGCATATATTGTATACAAGAAAGTAAACAATTAAGATGGTGGACTTATTCCAATTGCTCTTACTAATGTTTTAAAGTCTTTGTTAATTTACTATCTGTCGCCGTTTTATAAAATTTTATTTCATGCACAACGGGTTAGTAATTATGCTCATTACTAACTTTAAAAAAAATTGGAACTACGTAATTATTGCTTTAAGCGGGGAGAAGTCAGGCTGATTACTTCCTGGTGCTGCTTGCTGGCAACATACTTAATTTGAAATTATATAATTAACGGGTAGGTCTAGGTAATAAAATAGTAACTGCTTAGACTCATCATCAGCATTTTATTGTTCTCGGTAATTAGTACTTACATCACAATAAATATTAATTAAATAAGTTCAAAACTAAACAACATTGATGTGCCTGTCAATTATTGACATAAATGTGAAATTTCACTGAATTTTTTTATTGCTTTATGTGATAGTGTTTCAAAAAAAAATTTTATTTTCTTTTCGGAGGACGATTTCTGTCGAAAAAATAATTCAAAAGTTCAGAAATAAAGCGCGCGCTTATACGTGACGTCACGTATCCTTCCTTAGTGACGTCACAGAGCCTACGACCTTGAACATGACAACGGTGTATTAGTACTATATTCCAAAGTTGGTTACCTGCTTTTTAACAGTGAACGTTCAAATTGACTTTGTTGTTGTTCACAATTGACATCTGCTGATAAATAATCAAAATTTGACATGTAAAACTTGTCCAGCATACTAAAATCAACTTTCGGCAGATTTTCTGCATTTCATTTAGAAAATTCTGGCTCCTTTTTCTTACAATAATGTACAGAAACAAAGCAAAACACAATTCGTAGAGAACGCAGAAAACATAACCACAAAAATAAGCGTAAACAACTACAGCTGTGGGCCGGATTATTTAGGCTTCTGACAAATAATGCTGTCAACAGTGTCAAGGTCAAATGAGTGTTCAAATTATTCAAAGAAATAAAGCGGGCGCTTATACGTGACGTCACGTATCCTTCCTTAGTGACGTCACAGAGCCTACGACCTTGAACATGACAACGGTGTATTAGTACTATATTCCAAAGTTGCTTACCTGCTTTTTGACAGTGAACGTGTTCAAATTGACTTTGTTGTTGTTCACAATTGACATCTGCTGATAAATAATCAAAATTTGACATGTAAAACTTGTCCAGCATACTAAAATCAACTTTCGGCAGATTTTCTGCATTTCATTTAGAAAATTCTGGCTCCTTTTTCTTACAATAATGTACAGAAACAAAGCAAAACACAATTCGTAGAGAACGCAGAAAACATAACCACAAAAATATGCGTAAACAACTACAGCTGTGGGCCGGATTATTTAGGCTTCTGACAAATAATGCTGTCAACAGTGTCAAGGTCAAATGAGTGTTCAAATTGCTATAATATTTTTTTTTATTAAATACTGTGAGATTTATATTCGAAACAAAGTTGTATGATGTGAATATCTAGATTTCAGTTAGCTTTCAAATTAACATATATGTTTTTTGATTTAAAAATCTAGTGGAAAGGCCCATTGCAACTTGTCTAATTTTACTGAATTTAAAACTATGTTATTATGTAACTTGTTAATTGTTTAAAATTGCGCCATGCATTGGGCTCGATTGTCGGGTCCGACATGTGCAACAGTGATATGTTTCAGGTGTCGGACTGGACAATCGCGCACTCTTTTTATTCGGATACAAAAATTTTCCTTTGATTTGACGCATAATCTTTCAATTAATTTTTTTTTAAAATTGAGTTTTGTAATAAAAAATCGTAACCGCGCAAGAACGACGGATGAGGTGCTATAAGCGCCCATCCCGTACTCTGCTAATTTTACAGTAGAGATGACTCGTTAATACACCATTTCTACCACTGTTGTAATAATTTTCAAAAAAGGACGGTGTGCTGGGGAGTAAAGTACATTTAAAAAGATATCCAATATCAATTCCATCGTTTCCCAAAATAGCAGCATGATTCAAATAGAAAAAGGGATATCCATCATGAGAAAACAGAAAATCTCGATCCGGCTCACGTACGCCGTGGCCAAGTATCCTGCCGATCGTGAGGATTGATTTTTTTCAGGGATACATTAACAAAAAAATATACAAAATAAATAAAAAACTTATTATTTTTAAATAGTAAAAGGAGTATTCTTACCGTATTATTGAGCCGCATATAGCTCTCTTGGCAGGGGCATTTGGAGCTGGGGGTGCACGTAGGAAGTACTTTTTTTTCGTTTTTTTGCTTATATCACGGAACTATACGCCCTAGCGATAAGGCGTTTCTATACAAAATTGAAGCTGGAAAAATGAGTATCAAGATTAACTCCATTCATTTTTTCGATATCTCGTATAGTCTCCGAGATACGCCCGCTCAAAATTAGCATATTATCAAGATACATATTTTGCCAAACTTTTTTTTTGCCTTATTTGACTAGCTATCATCGTCTTGCAGAAAAGCCATAAGGAAGAACGTTATTAGGCCATGAAATTTCCATCAGGGATATTTTATCTTCAACCGTTCAAAAGTTTCAACTTTATGTGCATGTAATTTTAAGGATTATGGGTAAAAACAAGTAAGGAAAAAGCAGAGGAATAACAGAAAATACGAACGTTACATTTTTCTACAAAATCTCAGGACTAACATGCACGTAAAGTTAAATGGCTATAATTTTTGAACGATCCTCGACTTAGCTATTTATAGGTAGTAAAATAAGGCAAAAAAAGTGAGGCAAAATTTTTTGTTCGTAATTTGCGAAATTTGAGCGCTTATTTGGAAAATTATAAAATTCAGTCATTATGTACTTTTTTCCTGTAAAAGGTCTGACTGCCAAAAAAACTTCGGAAATGTGTACCTCTATATGGCAGATTTATTGTCCTAAATTTGCAACCGTCTCCGAGTGGAGCACAAAATACCGCCAGGCGTTCAAAGGGGTAAAATTGCACTAACGTGGAAACGTAGCTTAAACCGTTAGTCTAACTACAAAAAGTTGTTATTAATAAAAGTAGATTTTGAGTTTTTCTACCTAAAACTCCCCAGAAGCATATATCTAGGATTTATAGTTTTTCTCGAGTAGAGGAACTTTTTCGCTCAAGGTTACGTAGACCCAGTTTTGGTTGCGTTCGGACATTCCGAGCGTCTTAGGCTGAACCATTAATCTGATTCGCGGATATCGTCAATTCGCATATATTGCAAAATTGTACTAAAATTTACCTTTTTGCCGCAAATGCTATAACTTCCGTCCAAAGCAAAATATTTGAAGTTTCTTTTTTTTATTTGTCAATAACTCGATTCCTCTAAACTTTAGAGCAAAATATGTAGTTATCAAAATTAAAGCAAATTAAATTGTCTTTAAAAAATGTGTTTTTTGGTGCGACTACCTGTTTCGTAGTTATATAGACATCAAACGCTGGATATAAATGTTATTACTGCCCATTGTAAGTTTACAAGACGCAGCTCCCCATGAATTACTGAAGCTTATTTCTTGTAAATACGCTACAGATTGTAATGCAGCTTGTAGCTGCCATAAAGCAGGTTTATATTGTTCCGTAATGTGTGCATTTTGCCATGCCAAATCTTGTTCCAATAGACTTGTTCCAATAGACTACGAGGAGAATGTCCCTATTGATATACAAGTAGATCTAGCCCAATCAGAATAAATGTTGAAGACATTCATAATGATATTGAGGCTTATACTGAATAACCCTTAACATCAAAAAGGCGAAAATCCTTGACCCTTCAACCTCAAAAGAAACAAGTTGGTGGCATAGTGGATTGGGCCTCTTGGGGAGACCCCTTAAAAAAACGCGCCAGGTACTTTACCTCTAGGTGGTGTGGAAACAAGTACAAGTATGTGACATGATTTCTTTACGAAAATTTATATCACTAGAAGGCAATTGAATGTGATTACGAGTACCTACAATAAGAAAATTATTAAGTGCTCATAGAATTATCCAGGATTCGAGAATTATCCAACGTTTTGGTAGATGCTCTTTCTACTCTTGTTTAATTTTGATAACTACATGTTCTGCCATAAAATTGACTCTAATCGAGATATTTGCTAATATTACGAAACAAACACCTTTTTGCCATTTTCTCAGCATAGCGGCTAAATCCGAGCCTGTATAATGTGCAAAATTCATAGGTATCTTGTTGGTCGCAGGACAACAGATTGAAATTTATTCCAGCTTGTCCGGATTTGCTCCCGCTATCAATGCACTTGCCGACTTGCCTATAAGTAAATTTAATACAAATAAACTAAATAGAATTACGATTATATATTTTTATAACTGTATATTTATCAATATAACACCTGCTTGAAAATATTTAAATATATTCATCTATTCTAGTCGCTTCACGAAGAGAATGTATCTATGCATTGTTCACTTCTGTTCATTTACTTGCGATGTCTGAAAGTTCTACGTTCTTTGTGAGTTCATTATTAAATTGATGTTATTCAGAACTTATTTTTGTCGAGATAACCTCCCCGGCGCACCCTTTTACATTTCAGGATTCTCGTTAAGATAAAATTCTCATGCAACGTATTTTTTGTTAGAATTAACGCAATTTCGTTTGAAAACGTCACAGTCAGAGTGCAACTGACTCAGCATGTGGACCAGAGCTGGTGAGTTTTCAATTATTGGTAAAAAATGTAAAATATATTTTATTCATATCATTGTTATTTTTTAATGTTTTGGATCAGTTATTTTCAATATAATTGTTACTCTAATTATTAGTGTAAAAAGCCGTTAGTATTTTGTACTACACGTCCAATATTTTGTACTACATTCACCTACTGTACTACAGTTCGATATCTATTGTTCGTTTTTTTTTTCAGTTACAAAACTAAAACGATTAGTCTAATAAACTGTTGATTGGTGATAGCATTATCAAACACATTTAAGAAATATTAGAATTCTCGGTAATGGACGACAGAAAATTATTCATATTTTGAAGGGTCTCGAATATTACTTAGTCTGAATAAGTTTTCTGTCAAATTTTCTGTCAGGCCTCTTATAGTACATGGAAATCATACCAAACGAGGGGCTTTGTTGCCTTGCATCAAATGAGGTAGTTTTGACTTTTTTATATGTTGTATGTGATAAAGTAGTAATGACAAATCCAATTTTTCCACCTCGGAAGCCCTCCGGATCCGAGGGGTAAATATCTGCCAAATTTTGTACACCATAAATGCTTTTTGCCAAATAAATCCACCATAATTCCATATAAATCTCCATAAATTCCTATAAATCATCATAAATCATTATATGTATGAATAATAGACCCCTTTTTGATTTTATTTATAATTAGTAAGTACTTACCTGGCAATTTAATTAATGGTTGAGGGCCGGATGTCTAATAATAGGACAAGTTCAAAGATTTCGAAGAAATTGTTTATGAAGACAAAAACACAACAAGGTAACCAAGACCTACACTAATTATATGTATGGATAAACCTCGGGATAAACTAATTACATGTCAACAATTTATCTTGAGATTTAGCTTTTTATTTGTGTAAGCGATATCAATGTACGTATACGTCTTCACTAATATTGAAAACATTCGATTAGTTCTGCTTTATTGGAATAGGCTCGAGAAATACATAGTGTGTTTCTACATTTCATGTGTCTGGTTTTCCAGGCCATTTAAATTCGCTTCTTTTTCCTTTGCTTTGTCTTAAAAATGTCATATCGATTATTGGACTATCGGTTGTACAGTGCCTTTCAATTGAAAGTAAACGATTTTTTTAATTAATGTGAAACAGGCTTTCAGCTAATCAAAAGTTGATTGTCAATTTTATTTGTCAGTTTACTAATAATTATTCTATATTTTGAAGATTTCCTTATAATTATTATTATTATTATTATGCCGCGCTTAACTGAACCGCAAAAAATGAGAACTGTGATGTTACTACAGAACGGATGGTCAATGCAAGCAGTTGCAGATACTTTAGATGTGAGTAAAGGTTGCATTCACAAAATTAAGCAAAAATGGAATGCAGAAGGAACTGTTGAGTACGTCCATAGAGGGGGCCGTCAGAAATTCAGTACTATGGAGAAAGACGATCTCGTCCTTGACCACCTCCGACAGAATCCTTTTGATACAGCAGTGACTGCCTGCTTTTTAACAAATTTTTCTGCTTCGGTGGAAACCACAAGACGACGTATCAGAGCTTAAGAATTTTTCGGCTGCAAATAAAGTTGCTCTGTTGCCACGGCATAAGGAGCAGAGGTTAAACTTTGCCAACCAATTTGTCGGTGTGTCACAGGACTTTTGGGAAAACACAATTTTTTCAGCACAAATGGAAAAAGACATGTATAGCAGAAATTTCCGACCAGCGAACGTAGAAGAACTGTGGTTGGTGATTGAAAATGCCTGGGAAAATATTGGCGAGGATTACACCAGGACACCAATATTGTCTATGAGAAATAGGCTTCAAAAAGTTATAAACGCGATATATGGTGCTTGGACCAAATATTAATTCATAGTAATTTTCTTAAGTTCTTAGTTAGTTTGTTAATTTAATAACTATAACTAACAGATACTTCAACCTAAAATAATTTTGATGTGATCTGTTTACAAAAGCCAACTTCACAATGGGAAAATTTCCAAAATTTCTCATAAGAGTCGTTTACTTTCAATTGAACGGCACTGTACCATTAACAGTTCCAAAGTTTTCCTACAAACCAGCCTTCGTCGTAGTAAACTGAATACAAATTATTGATTTCCACTGAAATTGACAACGACGAACTGGGATATATGAGTTCATTTTGTTCAAGCCCCTCCTCAATTCATTTAATTTCTATGTCACCATCGTATTCTAAGAACATCTTCAAGCTCTTTTCAGGTGTGCTGGTGTAGATTCTTGATTTCCTTACTCTAGATTGTGTCTTGATTTTTTGTGAACCTTTATTACACAGTAATTAAATGTTTTGTGCAGTATCATTTTAATTTAAAATAATGCAAATCATCATTACCCAACTTTTGGCGAATACTGAGAATGAAAAATAGTGCAGATTTTCTCATAAAGTAATCAGTAGCAGTGACCTGTGGAAGATCCGCTACAATCCAATCAGACCTTTGGGGCCCCTCATCTTGTTATCCGGACCGTTACAGCATCCTAAATCAATCGTCTTTTATCTGAAACAAACAAACATAAACTTACACCAATGACTAGAATTTAAACGAGAACTATACCCACAAGCTTTTGTTGCTACGTGATAATATAATATATCTTGTATTTGAACTTACTGAAGTCAGTTTCAAAGCTAACTTATCGCTACGATCAGTCATATATAACTTTAATTCAAATTGAAATCATAATTTTAGTTAGAAAAACGCCCTATAAATATGTGGAAAATAGTAGTGTAAAATAATGTGACCAAAAGTTTACGTCAAAATCCTTGAATCCATAAAATATTTAAGAAACTTTATAATAGATTATTTATTTATTCCTCCTCAATAATATAATTTCCTTGACTTTATTGTGTTTCAAATAGAAAAAGGAAGTACCTAAATAAAAACCTGGCGGCCATTTGAAAGTGCACGATTTTTTTTGATATTGTAATGTGATCTTTTTATATTTCATTTTGACACTTATTTGAAACTTCAAACAAATGTCAGTAATTAACTCCGTAATTTACAAACCACTTTATTAGTTTTCAAGTTTTAAAATTCCGCGGTTAACTGAACCTGAAAAAATGCAAGCTGTTACATTGCTTGAAAATGATTGGTCATTACAGGCAGTTGCAGATGAGCTAAATGTGAGTAAGAGTTGTAGGTATATTCAAACTCAAACAAAAATAGAATGCAGTAGGAAACGTTCGCTACGTCCACGGCGGAGGGCGTCGTAAAATAAGCACTGTGGAGCAAGATAACCTCTTCCTAGACCATCTTAGAACGAATCCCTTTGAAACAGCAGTGACGGCCTGTTTCGAAACGGGGTTTCCTGGATCTGTGAGGTCTGCAAGGCGGCGGGTGAAGGGTTCAGAGTTACGAAATTATGCGGCAGCAAAGAAGGTATTTTTGGAGCCAAGGCATAAAGAACAACGTCTTAATTTTGCGAACCAATTTGTCGGTAGGCTCGACGACTTTTGGAATAATGTCATATTTTCCGACGAAAAGGTCTTTCAGTCATGTCATGATGGTTCCATCCGCGTCTACCGACCTCAGAATTCGAGGTATGAAGCGAGGTATATTAAACCTACCGACCGGAGTGGACGTTTTTCCATCAATGGTTGGGCATGGATACGTTCCCTAGGTCCCGGTGTTTGCTGGAGGATAGGAGAGCGCCTTACCGGACAGAGTTACATACGCATATTGGACAATATTATGCTGCCGTCCGTCACTATGTTGTATGCTCAGAATTTTATTTTCCAGCAATATAATTGCTCAATTCATACATGAATAATTGTAACTAACTGGATTAATGTACACAACATAAACGTGCTACCTTGGCCCTCAGAGTCGCCCGACCTAAACCCATTGAAAATGCATGGTTGATGATTGTTAAGAATATTTATAATAGACCTGGTAATAGATATTTCCGCCCAGCAAATTCCGAAGAATTGTGAGGAGCAATTGAAAATGCTTGGGACAATATCAACGGAGATTACACGAGGATACTTGTTTCATCAATGAGACGTCGATTGCAAGGTGTAATAGACTTAAATGGCGCCTGGACGAAATACTAATTTTATGCAGACCTATTCGCGTTGGAGTTTTGTAGTTTTAAGTTACTTAATTTTTATAATTTAGTTTATTTTACCAGAGTACCTCCACTCGCGTGCAATTAGTAAACGACTCTTAAAAATATACTTTGTTATTTTAGCATCATGTAATTGTGGCTTTTGACAGTACAGATACTTATAAAACGCTGTCAATATGACAACAACTTGTTGTCAAGATTATATTTTTTTATTATAAAAATCGATTAAAGCCATGACAGGGTGTAAGGCTTGATCCCCAAACGAGTGTTTACGCGGACGACGTTTTATAGATCCGTCGAATTCCACGGAGACCCTCTTCCCCATGTACTACTCTGTAAATGAGTGAACATAACCTAAAAATAACTGTTGTAGTTTGTAGTAATACTATCATGAAACTACAAAAAACCAAAAGTAAAGTCCATATAAATCATTTAGATATTATTGAGTCGTCAGGAAGAAAACGTTTAATGATGTTGTTGATGATACAAAATAAAATCAACAACTAGTAGGTTATGTCTTACTTAAAATACGCCGAAAAGTTAAAATAAAACCAACTTTTCGGCGGAATTGGCGTATTGGACTGGATCCGAAATCGCGCCCTGTGATTGGTTGGGAACATTTGTCCGCGTCTGCCAGTCCGCTGAAACGCTCGTTTGGGGATCAGGCCTAATTCTTATTTTTAAAATATTAGTGGAGTGGATCTGAAGAGAAATGTGGGTCGAACACAGACAACTCAAATTTAAAATTATTTTTTCCCAATCTATCAAATCGGGTCTTCCTATCATTTTGGCATGGTTTGTGCAGACGGGGGGGAGGGAGGAACAATCGATTAAAAACACATGGGAAAATCGTTTTTTCCGTCGACCGCGTATTTTTGAGGTTAATTAATGTATACAAACCGTATATTAATGACCCCTATTAATGCATTTTCTATTAATAAACGATTTTCGTGAAACATACGCATACATTTATATTTCCAAATCAAGACGCCGTATCGTCAATCTGTCACAGTCAGTAATGTCAACGCTTAATGTTTGTAATATAGTTTTGTAAAACGTCGAATAAATGGATATCGAGAAAAATTTTATGTTAACCCCACCAGAAGTGGCAGAAACTGCAAATGTAGCAACTTTAAGTTTACTGCCAGAAAAGAGCAGATATCTATATGAAAAAACTTATGATGAATTTATATCATGGTGCAACGAAAAGCAAGTAACGCGCTTTTCAGAGTCGGTGATATGGGCATATTTTTCGAATATTTCTGCAAAAGGGCTAATTGCATGTTTATGGCCTAAATACTCTATGTTTAAAGCAACGTTATACTTTAAAGATAACATCGACATAAGTAAATTTAATAAATTAATTATGTTTATCAAGAAGCAAGAAGTAGATTATGTGCCGAAGAAGTCCAAAGTGCTTGAGAAAGAACACATGCAAAAATTTATTCCTGATGCTCCAACAACATCTTCTTAATGACAAAGGTAAACAAATAACTACGTTAAAACTATAGGTAATGTTATAATAATACCTATAATTTTATTTCGTAGGTTGCATTGATTTTCGAAGTAGCTGGCGTATTGAGAAAGGATGAACTGTTGAAATTAAAAACGGATAATGTTCAAGATTTAGGATCCAAATTTCTCCTGTCACCATTGTCACCATTAAGCCATCTAAAACACACACACAAATAGAATATGTTTTACCGTAGTAGATAGGTAATGAACAAAAAACCATTATCAATTTGATAATGGTTTTAAGATAGTGATTTGATAATGGTTTTTAGATGATCAAAAAAACTTTTGTACTTATATTTCTTAAATAAAAATTTAAAATAAGATTTTCTCCATTTTATTCAAAGTACAGTCGACGGAAAAATTTTGTAACTAACTCGTATATTAAAACGCGTTTAATAATCTCAACAATTAACGAGCTCGCTACGCTCGCGCGTCAAAATATCTCGATTATTAATCGCTGTCATTAATACACTAGTTCGTTAAATAACTATTAATGCATATCTCGGCGGATTTTGACTTTATATATTTTATATATTTTATTATATATTTTGACTTTTTAACATAGGTATTTATATTTTACCTAGATACACGGCAGAAGCGACATATTTTGTAAATGAAACATAGAAGATAGTAGATAGTAGAATAGAATAGAAGCATAGAAGCGGGCTACAGAATTTAAAAATAAGGCAATTTTTACAAAAATTATCATTGCCAAATATTCATAAAAAATATTTACTAAATTTCTCTAACCGTGGGGATACTGGGTTTTATTATTATATTACAATAAATAATCGATAGAGCTTACTCATTTATCTACTATTAAAATTATCTCTCATTAGTCAAAATCAAATTCAGTGGGTTTAATTACATATTTTATCATAGATAGGCATTAGATATCTCAAATAAGCATAATTTACGAGATTTATGATACTTCGAAATATTTTGTATTGCTAATGTTAAAAATTTCAAAAGCTCAAGTAATAATTCTAGCTTTCCTTGAACCTAGTGGAATGAGTCAGGTGTCTTGTATATAATAGTCATACCTACATAGGATCAATATCAAAAACGTAATGTAGGAATTTATAGTGAATTATATTGTGAATAGAATTATATCATCATATAATTTACAAATCTTATATTTTATATCTATAATGTGTACAATGTACATTAATTACTTCCACATTTATTTATATTAGTTAATATATATTTTACTATATTTAAATAATATTACTAATTTATATCTTATATGTTCGCCATGGTATAATATCACCCTAGATTTGTTTTTCCCATAAAGAAATTTTTTTAATGGTTAGTTTAATTGTGTTTTAATATTATAATAAAAATTTATATATTTTTACGTGTAATTTGGTTAAAAATAATATAAATTGTTATTTAAACATTATCTAAGATTAAGTTATTGTAAAAATATGTATTTAAATTATATGTAAGGCTGCATGGGGCAATATTTGTAACTGTACATAAAATGTTTTTCAGTTTTTATTTGGTGAGATGTGTAAAGATGTACTTATAAGTCATAATATATATTGTAAAACTTTTCGAGTAAAACATTTTTAAGTATTTGTAATATTTTTTTAAATTTTATTTTTAACATTGTATAACATGTATAATATATTACATGTATATAACATGCATATTGTATAATATATAGAATATGCTAAATGATAATACAGCATATCAAACTTTGAGAAATAATCCAACAATATCAAACTGAAAATAATAATTTAATAAAAAAATGTAGCGCCAAAGAATATATCACAAAAGATATAGGTAGCTAATACTTTAAAAATAAATAATTCTCTTATCCCTAAATTTTATGGTCTACCAAAACTGCATGAACCAAATATTCCGTTACTATTATTTCATATATTCCAAGTCCATTTTATAATTCAGCTAAATTTTGATCAAATATTCTAAACAACGTTGTTAGAAAAACAAAACTTTATATAAAATATTCTTGGACATAATATAAAACTTAATAACCAAGAAAAAAATGTCTCTTTAGACATAATTTCTCTATATACAAATATACCAGTTGACCTTGTAAAAAATATAACATATAAACGTTGGAACGAAATAAAAAATTATACTTCATTGCCCATAGGTAAGAGTTCTTATATGCCTTATAAGTCACATAAATTCCACATTTTTTAATGCAATAATACATATTACAAACAAACATGACGGCTGTGCAGATGGATTCACCAGTATCCAGTACAATTGCTGAATTAGTACTAGAAGATTTAGAAAAAACCATAATTCCAACATTAAACTAAAAAATACCATTTTTTAAACGTTATGTTGATGATTGCATAACTGGATGTCCAATTGAACATAAAAGTTTAATTCTAAATAAATTCAATAGTTATCACAGAAAAATACAATTTTCAATTGAAAACGATCAAAAAATAATATAAATTTCTTAGATTTAACTTTTATAAATAATAAAACTGAAATATTAACGAAATGTAATGCAAAAAAGAAAAAGCAAAATAGAAAAAGCAAAAATGTTTTATTAAATAATAACTAGGTACCCTTTCTCTCTAATCAACAAAATTTTTTAAAACAGAATTCACTACAATACTACAATTAACAACAAACACTAATCGGTACAACACATAATCGGTACAAGTCATAAAAATATTTCAAATATATTTAAAACCTACGACATTTACACAGCACTTAAAATACAAACACCTTAAAATTACCCAACGTAAAAAGAAAAAAATCCACTTGAAATAACTACACATTGTATAATATATGAAATTCCATGTAAACAATGCAATAAAGTCTACATTGGTCAAACAATGCAACTAATATGGAATTAATTATGGAATAAATTTATATTAAGAAATTCCTAATGCATGTAATGACAAAAGATATACAGAACATATTTCTATAAAAGTATAAACAAATTAACAAAAATCATTCTCTCTATATGTAAACTTATATACTTACGTACATACCTACATATACATAAATATACATCTACATAATAATAACATACCTAAAATTAATATAGCTACCTAACTTCGTATGGTTTCTTGACTGCTCTTTCCTATAATACTAATCGAACAGTCTAGTGATCTAGACTGTTCTAGAAATGACTGTCCTAGAGTGATCTGACTATGTAGAAAGCAGCGAATTTTAAAGTAGAGGCTCCAGAAACTTCGATACATGATTAAGGTACTAAGGATTAAGGATTAAGTCATGACTAATGCATAACGTACAAAAAATGTTTCACAAAGTTTCAAGGAACTATTTAACTTACCTGCACACTTGCAATATTTTTTAAATGAGGTATAGGTATAAATATTATAGGTATAAATTTCATTAAACCCAACAAATTTAACTACTTACATATCCTTACAAATTCTCATATTTCTTTTCGTAAGTGTCAATTTAATATAAGTTAAGTTATAAGGCTTATGTCCCATAGAAAATAGATCGATAGCATAGAACCATATGCATATTATGGTTCTATGCTATCGATCTATTTTAGTATTATATTTGTCGCAGTATTATATTTGTTGAATTCACATATAAATAGAACTATTTTCTATGGCATATATATAAGCATTTCCATACTTTATGAAAGATTTTCACTAGGTAATCATTTCAAATACTTTTACAAATATCGTACAATAATTTAATGTTTGCTTATTTGTTTTTCCGTTGCGTTATTTACATGTGTAAATCAATAAATTCTTGCGTGATACATTGGCCTTCTTTGTGTTGCGTGGTGTATGATTTTCACAGCTTCCGCTAGATGTATGTATATATATATATATATATATATATATATATATATATATATATATATATATATATATATATATATATATATATATATATATATATATATATATATATATATATATATATATACATATATACATATATATATATATATATATATATATATATATATATATATATATATATATATATATATATATATATATATATATATATATATATATATATATATATATATATATATATATATATATATATATATATATATATATATATACATATATATATATATATATATATATATATATATATATATATATATATATATATATATATATATATATATATATATATATATATATATATATATATATATATATATATATATATATATATATATATATATATATATATATATTGTTCTTTGCTATTCATATTTGTTTTGCGAGAAGAAATCTTGGGTTTGTAGCAATTCATTACATAGAGAAATAAGCAAATAGATGAATAATAAGGATGACACATCAGTTGCATATCTGGACATATATACGGAAACGAACCACTTAGAAGTTGTACAAGTTCATTCACCTTCATTGAGATGTACGATTTGTTTTATTGATCATTTATAGTTGAATTTAAGATATTCATACCTCAACACTTTCAGTGACATTTTATGATATTATTTTTTGACGGAACTGACATTCTTAGAAAACAGAAACCTACTCTACTATTTATATTTGTTCTATTTGAACATATAATAATATATAAAAGCATTAGGCATACAGTTATACAGATGTTAAACTTTAAAATGCATAAAATGTTAGATATAAAAAGAATGTCAAAATTATCGAGGGCTTAACCGAATAATTTATAGTTTTAAGACTTTTTTGCATATATTTCTTTCATTTACATATAAATAGGAATCTATTTATACATAAATTTCTAGGGTATTATATATAAATAGGAAAGTTATTATAAGAGATCAATAATTTGACGATATAAGTCCCCTAATTCATGTGATCAGGTGGCTTGTGATTTTATGATAGTATATTGTGATCAGGTGGCATTTATTAAGACCTGGTATATTTATACACAAGTGGCTAATCTGGCTCGTTGTCTTCCTATATTCCGCAGTACCTTTCTATTAATTATCAATTATTAATGAAAATCCAATAATTGAATAATTAAAAATAAAACGTATATATTTTGTCGGTTACATTATCTGAAATATGAACAAGTTTTAAAAATTGTCTCCTAATAATTAAAAATGTTTCAATTAACTAATGGTCAGCCCTTAAATTTCCTATACTAAGTACGTAGGTAGTAGAAATAAAGATATAATATATTTTCAGCAAGCAACAGAGCAATAATTTATCAAAACTTCCGCGCTTACTAATGTATGCTTTATTTATGACAGCTGAGTTCCACTGCTAAAGTAGAACGATGGTTCGAGCTATTGGAGCCGATTTCAATTTCCCGTCCGGAGAGTGGCTTCGTGTCCTGCCAGGATCCCGACGCAGAAGATGACGATGACGAACGGGCGATTCTCGAGGGGACCAGGAACCTCTTGTCGAAACTGAGCGCACGCAAACAGAGGAAATTGTTAGGTCTGAGGTTGGGTAAAGTGACGACATTTTGACGAAAATATCACTAGACGTAATACTTAAGTTTGGATAGGTTTTTGTAGAGCTGAGAGATCCTGACTTGTAGGATTTATCTTTATATTAGGATCCTCAATATATTATTTTAGTTTACTTTATTCGTTGTGTAGTTTGTGTGAGTTAATTTAAATATCAATTATTCAATTTCATACGTATCTGATATTAATATTTATTATTCGTTATACATGTTTTACTTGTTACAATATGATGTAAAAGATATGATCTGTTGGATTTCTTTTCTAGAAGGCTTTAAACGAAAAAAATGGCAATATATTTTTCTCAATATTTAATAGGTAGTTAATATATAACGTTTTGTGATATGCTGTAATGCTCTAAATATATAATGTAATAAGAAAATTAAGTATATTCCATTATGATGATAAGCAATTATGACTTATCACCCTGTAAGTAATCAAACATTCTCGGAACTGTTCAGTTTGAGAAATGGAGAAGCTATGACGTCAAAATAAACTTGAAACAAATAACTAAAAGCTCGCTGTAAGATGAATTACCTACACACCAAAGACCAAGTAAAAATATATCAGTTAAATGAACTTGACAACACATAAGCATAACACATAGATAGCTATTTAAAGTTGAAAATATGATATAGTCCAGGAACTTTATCGTTTCACTTCGGAAAAATGTATATTAAGCTATGAATTGCTGCACACAACCTTTCAGCTCCCCAAATGATCGGGCATATCGCCCCAAAAAGTGCCTTTTTTCGATTTTGTGCCAATATCTTCGCTCCCATCAATCCTACGGCTATGAATTGTACTTATCAAGATATAGTTTTCTGTGCGTTTTCTTCCAATTTTTATAGAAATTGGGGTATGAAAAATGGTATACTCAGTGCACAAAATTTATTAATTCAGTGGAAAAAATATATTATTTATTTATTTAGAATATTGATAATTAACTTAATATTAATTAATGAGTACAAACATTAGATTTGCTAATTTAACTCAGTTTTGACTTATTTTCTGACACTTTCTTCTTATCCATCCTCTATTCTTCATTTTACCACCGGACTGGTGGAAAATACAAGGACTTCAATCTTCAATAGTGGTTGTTTCTGTATCGTCATTGTCAATGATTTTTTTGACATTATGATCCTCGATTGGGATAGCATTCAGGCAAGATGACCCATGACAGTTGCCACAAACAGCTGAACATTGCAGTCCCAACTTTCGACAGCCTCACAAAGCGCCACAGCCCACAGCGCGAACAATTACAAAAAATCATGTTAAAAACACAATCCGGGGCAGGTTGCGATTTCTGGCTCCAATAAGCTGTTTTTGAATTCCCATCCCCAATCTGATTATGCAGCTCGTTTCCTAACCACTTCTGTACCTGGTAGTAGACACGATATAGGTGCTCTTTAGCCACATCGACTGTAGGAGGTAACATACTCAACCGAACCGACTTGTTTCTGCCTACACCTATCATGAAGCACTGATAACGGTATTGATGAGTATTTGCTTTATAATAACGGAGATAGGATTTGATTAAAAAAGGCGTGCGCGGCCATCTTTGAGCCGCCATATTTTTTAGAACAATTTTCCAGAATTCCAACCTCGAAAAAGTTGTTATATTAGGGCAGTACTTTCGTGCTCTGGAGGTTTTTTTAAATTTCAGCGCATCCAAGCACCACGGGATTTTTGGCTCTATGAGAATGGACTATAACCGGGGCGCCATCCACAGCTAGGAAGATACGTATTCCATCCGAAGCAACTAACTTTCGAGAAGCATCACTGCGGTTGAAAATTTGAGCTGCAGTTTTTCCTTTATGAAATTAATGCCGGATTACGTAGAAACTATTTGTGTTATCGTCGTAACTTTATCTCGCCTTTTTTGTAGAGAATTTTCCGTTCTTCTTTATTAATATATACACTTCATACCCGTAGGATCGATGGGAACGAAGGTATTGGCAAAAAACCGAAAAAAGCACTTTTTGAGCCGTTTTTTCGCCGTCAAATATTCTTATAGCCTATTATAATTTTTTCCGAAGATAATCCCATTTTTCGTCTAAAGTTCCTGTAGTATTAGTAGATAATCAGCAGTATATTTTTTAATTCTAACTAATGCATTTTATAATTGGATCTTAATTATAATTATGCTTATATGTAAGACTTCGAAATTCGAAGTTTCATGATTGATTAATTTGTGCACACTAAATGTTACTTGATTTGACAGATCCTATTAATGTATTGTGTACAAACAGTTATTTTTGTTCTAACAACAATCAATTGTATATTAGTATCTTTAAATTGTGTATTCCATCTTTATGTACGTAAACATTGTACATGTGTTAAGCCAAGGCTGATTAAACAACTAATATATTGTATGTATTGATATAAATAGATAATAATATTGTATGCATGACTGATTAAATATAATTTTATATCCATATTAAAATAGATTATTCTGATTACGTGTAAATGTTTGATTTATTTATTTAAACTAAGCTAAAGAATGGACATATGGACATTTCCCTGCTGATTCCAAATAACTTAAGCTTAACTCAACATAGAATAAAATCATGGTTACAATAAAAACCAAAAAAATCTGATCATAATTCAAGTGGGACGACAATTTTGTTCCGAACTGATGCGCGGTGGTCCAGTTAGTTTCTGGACATATTTCTCGGTAAAGAATATTTCTTCGTTACCAACTCTCATTAGCCTGTACTTGACGTCTACTGATATGTAGATGAAGTCTTCTAATACACATCTAGTCCCAAAATAAATTCATCCATGATGTCAGCAACCAAAGCTTTCACTTTCTACTAGGTGTTACCTACTCCAATACCGACGGTTGTTGTTCCATTGGTAATTTCATTTTCATTTACTGTCTCTAGTTTCATGGGCCTTTGCAGTTTTACTATGGATGTCTTCGCTATCACACCTGGAAGTATTACTGATCTGGATGCTCCTGTATCGATGGTAAAACTACATTTTCTGCCGTTTAACAATCTGGGGATTACGAGGCTCTCGTGGTTTCACTTCATCAACATCACATCTTTATTCTGGTGGATGGAAAATGACTTGCCAGGGTCCACCCCTTTACACTGACGGCAAGGCGTTTCCCAGATTCGAATTACCTCCTCTTTCTTGCCGCAATCATCATTCAGAGCGCACGCGGCGGCGATTTCTACTCCGGTCTCTCCTAGTATTCCTGTCGCTATTCCGGGTATCTTTTCGTTTCATCGTGGGCCCTTTAAATATTTCTCAAGTAATTCTAGCATGAATAGCATCTTCTCTCCGAAATCTTCATCGCCGTTCCCCTCTCTTTCTCTTTCTGTTATTTTTACCGTTCATAACTTATTTCTTCGATGGCTAGAAGCGGTTTTCGCAGCCTCAAATTCTATCCCATAAATTACAACTTCGCCAGGGATCTTAAATCTTCCTAGTTTTAAGGCTTGTAATTTCTAATCTCTTACCCCATCGTTGAAACTTTGTACCGAAATCTGGTTGATGAAATTCTCTGGAGCTTGCGGGTAAACAAATCTGACAATTCGTTCGATGTCCGCTGCAAATTCTTGTAGTGTCTCCTTTGACCCTTGAACTGCTCTTCAGTTGGGTTTGGTATATCTGTTTAAGATATTTTTGCTGTACTTTAATTCGAGGGCACACATCACAGAGTTGTAATCTCCTTGATTATCCTCCGGAATATTCTGAAGAATTTCTGGCGCCTTTTCCCTCAAGGCTAATACCAAAGCAGTGGAGTTTTGTATCTCCCTCAAATATGGGTGATTCCAAGTATCCTTTGCCACGGGATGTTAGACATATTTACGATATCTTGTTATCAGGCAATCTGACTGGTTGCCGGTCTGCATTCATACTTTGTTGTTCCAGTTTTCTGATTCGTTAATTTACTGTAGAGATTTTTACCTAAATTCCTTCTTTCACTGTGTTGAGTTCTGTTTGAATTCCTTCTAATCCGTCTATCAGTCTGTTGACTTCTGTTTGAATTCCTTCCATCACTACTTTAAGTTAGACTTCAATTGTTTCTTTAACCGCTTCGATTTCCTGTTTTCGTCTTCCTTTTTTGTCTTTCTTCCTCCTCTTTTTCGGTTTTTCGTCTCTTCATCTTCTTCTCGTTGTTTGCCAGCATGTTAATTAATTCCTTCATTTGTTATTTCTAGCTCTTCTCTTTCTGCTTGTCGTAATTTTTCTCCCTCTTCTTCTTCTGTCTTTCGTCTAATTTCATCTTCCTCTCTTCGTCTTTCTAGTGCTTCTTTTTCTGCTTGTCATCGTTTTTCTTCCTCCTCTTTTTCTGTCTTTCATCTAATTTCATCTTTATCTAATTTTTCTCCTCATTCTGTTTTCTCAACATCTCCATTAATTCCTTAAAAACTGCCATTATGACGTTATTATCCGGAGAACGAGTTTTTACCATAAAATTGTCTAGATTTTACTCACTTATCCCGTTTCTGACACCAATTTTTATGCATCTGGGTTAATATACCTAATAAGTGGTACTGTCCAGAATCCGAATACACTTATTAAGTTACAAACTCAAGTTACAACTGTTTACAATGAGAAATCACTATCGTGAATAGAACACTTTTAATTACTTACTTTTTCCTTGCTCTTGTCTCTAAGAACCTTTAAACTAAACTGACTAATGTAGCGATCGGCAGGCCCTTATATACTATTTTCAAGGTTCTGGAAATTTCTGGAAGGTTCTCAATTATTCCATACCATTCTAGATTGTATACAGGGCGTCTCGAAGAGTTTACGGCAGGTGGTTTACATGTTCTTAAACTGCAACTATTCTAAATGGGGCCAGAGAGCGTATCTCGGTTATTTGGAGTCCTAGATGGTTGGGACTTGGTCCCAGATGCGATGTTGCCACATCGTCGGGTGCAGTGTTACCAGATTGTGCAGAATTTCCCTAGATCTAGAGAATTTTCAGTATATTGTGCAGAATCGCTTGTGACGACTCCGTTACAATAGGTTAAATAAACTGTATTAAATTCGGTTATATTATTCTTGATTTTATGAAAAAGAAGCTCGTACTTTTCTTGACTCTAAGTGACCGTTTCTGCCTACGCCACGTCGTTATTGACGACAAAATGTAATATTACTCCCGTCGTCATTAGCAACGCCTAGTGTAGGTAAAGAACCCCGCAGTTTTTAAAGGGGAATTGGGTTTCACTCATTCTCGCTCAAACCTGTTGAAAATATCAGTCATATTCTTTTGATCAAATGTCTTCATGGGCGCGATGAAAAATAATGGAAGGATTTCGAGATACCGGCCACCGAAGGTGGAGTCTTTTAAACGACGAAAATCTTATTTGGCATATACGAGTATGTACAGGTGAAAATGGAATCTTTGTCCATATATATGAACACACACACACGGAACTAATGGACACGGATGATGGAACTAACTTATATATTCATATATATTCGATTTTCGGCGCGCTGGTTTTTTTTTAGTAGACCTTCGCCAGTAGCCCTACACGCCACTGATTGCAAAACTTTCACATTCTCCTGCCATCAAGTTCCCGAGCGTCCCGCACCATATCTAATAATATTGTTGAGGGCCATTTGATGTGAGCTTGATGACGCGCATAGCCGAAGTACCAGACAACGGCAGTAACGTGACAACAAGTGCCAGGGTTCTCGACCCAAATTGCTAAGTACAATATGTACCGAGCATTGGGGAACCTTCATTCTCTGGAATATCTTGATCAGAAGCAATCCACAATTGGTATCTGACAGCATTCCTGTACCTTGAAAATATTCTGACCCGGATAAGTCCCTCTTCGTGATCTCGGTCCAATTGAAATTCTGCTGTTCGCTCGTCGATGTCATTGTCCTGGATATTCGACGGGGCAAGATTGACTTGAAAAACACCCCAAGTCAATTTCTGCAAGGAAGCGAATCAAGGGGAATGATTCACACTTACTGTCATATCGACAATGATAACGTAGCTGTCACTGGTATATATATACCAAATAAGATTTTCGTCGTTTCAAAAACTCCACGTTCGGTGGCCGGTATCTCGAAATCCTTCCATTATTTTTCATCGCGCCCATGGAGACATTTGATCCGAAGGACATGACGGATATTTTTCAACAGGTTTGAGCGAGATTGAGTGAAACCCAATTCCCCTTTAAAAACTGCGGGGTTCTTTAACCTACGTCGACCAAAGCGAAGTTTGTTGCTGTCAAAGTAGTAGAAAAATAGCCATTTATGTAAGGAGTTGGAAAAAGTACTATTTCGTGTAACGAGCAGATTTCTCCTTCGCAAAAGGATGCGAGGTACACAAATTAGTCTTTCCCATCGTGTTTCGTATAAGATTTTTTCTAATTTTGACCAATTTTATATTTAATGAGAAGAAAACTCTATTTCATACTTTTAAAAAAATCCAGGAGGTTGTAACGGCGTGACAGCTTGTCGCTTTAGTCACTATAGCATGTCAGGTCTAAATAACCTACTATGAAATGAACTTTTCCGTCGACCGTGTATTTACGAGGTTAATTAATGTATACAAAATCGTTTATTAATGACCCCTATTAATGCATGATTTTCTATTAATAAACGATTTTAGTGAAACATACGCATAAATTTAAATTTCCAAATCAAGATGCCGTGTCATCAATCTGTCACTGTCAGTAATGTCACGCTTAATATTTGAAATATGATTTAGTAAAACTTTTCAGCCATTAAACGATTGGGTAGTTGGAAATCCACTGCTGTTGCAGAAGGATATATTGAAAATTCAGTACAAAATAAGTTGTCATAGCTAAAAAAATCTTCTGTGAAACTCACAGAAACTCCTCATACTATTAGTTCCACCAGCGCCGAAATAATCATCCAAGATAACGACATAAACGTAAATTTAAATTCAGAATATCATAAAACTGATCATTTATCTGTACAAACACAAATCATATTTGTGATCCTTTATAATAATTAATGAATAATTTGTACTTAGTTTTCTTAAATAAAAATTTAAAATAAGATTTTCTGCACTTTATTCAAAGTACAGTCGACGGAAAAATTTTGTAACTAACTCGTATATTAATTAACGTTCAATAAGTTAAAATATCTCGATTATTAATCCCTGTCATTAATACACTAGTTCGTTAAATAACTATTACAAACCCAGTTCATAAAATTTTACTTTTCGTAACTGGTTGTGAAAAGTAAGACGTTTGCTAACGTCGCAGGGTTTTGAAAACTGGCGCCTTAAATGTCAAAATTAGAAAACATATTTTTTTACGTTCTTGCAAAAAACAAAACTTTATAGAACTATATTTAATGCAAAAATTAGTTCAGGTGCAGTAAAATTTTTATTGCATGCATCTGTCATTATACTACAGTATTTTGACATAAGGATCATGTCATGTCACCTAATGTCATGACATTAATGCCACCTAAATTATTTTTTTTTTTGGTTTTTGCATGAACGTAGAAAAAATATTGTATGCAACTCGTACAAAAAGTGTTTATTGCACTGGAAGTGTTTTTGGAGTCCCCAATCACGATTTTCGGTTCGAATTATTCGGGTCAAATCTTGCCCTAACTGAATTTCAAAGGTACGCTTGGTTGACTTCATACTTTGACTTGGATAATATGGCGAGATGGGCGTATATGTAGATAAACAATAATACAATATGTAACAGGATATTGACATAAGTAATTTTTAAAAAAATATTGTAAAATGTTTTTTTTTATAAAATAGGCAAACGTAGCGACAATTTTATTGGAAGTGTTTTTGGAGTCCCCAATCACGATTTTCGGTTCGAATTATTCGGGTCAAATCTTGCCCTAACTGAATTTCAAAGGTACGCTTGGTTGACTTCATACTATGACTTGGATAATATGGCGAGATGGGCGTATATGTAGATAAACAATAATACAATATGTAACAGGATATTGACATAAGTAATTTTTAAAAAAATATTGTAAAATGTTTTTTTTATAAAATAGGCAAATGCAGCGACAATTTTATATCATATAAATTGTGTAATATAACAAATTGATGGGTTTAATTTAATTTAGAGTCTATTTTTCTTTTTAGAGCATTTAAATAAAAGCTTGTTTTAAAAGTGTTTTTTTACTATTGATCTATAAAATTGTTTTTACACTTATGCGGAATTTCCCACTAAGGTTGAGAATTATTAGTTATCACTTTGTTTGATTTATTTCATACTATTTTACCGATCTTGGGAAATCCCTCAGCTAACTTTAGTCTGTCATATTGTATACGTATTACAGTTAAAATGGTACATTTGTAAAAGGTCAGCTGTACCAATTAAACAGGAGAATGTGCCCTAAGCAAATATGCAGCCCTCGCTTTCGACAGAAAAAGACACCACCGAACCGGGGTGTAATACAAACATCATTAGCAAGTACGCAATGATGCACAAGGTGCGGCTTATCATTGTCAAGAACAATTTTACTGTATTACATATAGCGTGTAGTTGAGCACGTTAATTTTTCGCTGTCGTCCTCCCTACGGAATAAAGCAATTTAGGTGAGTGTTTCTAAAACGTATAAGTATTAGGGAAAGCTAAATTTATTTAAAAAAAATAGTGTACTGAACGGGAGTAGCTGCATGGTCATTGGTCATGGCTGAGAGATATGCAGGTACCTCGAAAAGCTGCGAAAATCCAACAGGTATCTTGCGGCTCGATCCTGGAAAATCACGACGGCTGTCATATGAATACAGGTGCCAGGTATGTATCTATACTAGTCGTATGATGTAATAAGCAGAGATTTACACCCACATTTATGAAGTAGAGAGTAGGACATGTATTGAGCGCCTTTAGATAATGACTGTACCCAAACTAGACTGTATTCATAGCAGCTAATTTTATAGCATTAATGCAGATTACAATTGATCTACATTTTGTATTTTAGTAACACACTATTTTACTAACAAGTATTTGGATTGGACAGATATTTTTGCTATTATCAACATATATATATATATATATATATATATATATATATATATATATATATATATATATATATATATATATATATATATATATATATATATATATATATATATATATATATATATACATATATATATATATATATATATATATATATATATATATATATATATATATATATATATATATATATATATATATATATATATATATATATATATATATATATATATATATATATATATATATATATATATATATATATATATATATATATATATATACATATATATATATATATATATATATATATATATATATACATATATATATATAGATATATATATATATATATATATATATATATATATATATATATATATATATATATATATATATATATATATATATATATATATATATATATATATATATATATATATATATATATATGTATATATACACTCCCCGGCACAAAATTCCGTCACCCTAAAATTTTGCCCAATTTTGATGTTTTATAACTTTTTTATTTTTCATCTGATTTTCATAAATTTTTTACCAGTCTGTAGATCAGTTCATTGTGTGTCTTTTTAATTATTGTAATGTCATATTTTTCGTCCAGGCAATATTATACAGGGGTAAATCAAAGTGTTGTTTTTTGTCGTAAACTCAAAACACCCTGTGGAAAAATTGAGGCGAATAATTTTGTTTACAAACTGTTTGCTGCCATCTTAGACGTATTGTAAACATTTTGTTTTTTGTTTCATCCCATTATCTCATTTCTTCTGCGAGCAGCAAAATTTTAAATGAAACGCTGTTAATTTTATCATTTTTAATTAAAAAACATCGACGTTGGCTAAATACGCGGTTATTGTGACAGAATATTTGACAGTACAGTTAATTTAGTGTGTTGTCATCATGGTAACTACAGCAGACGTAGGTAGAATTGTTGCCTTAATAGAGGATGGCCGCAATAAGAGTTATGTCTCCCGTACTCTGGGAATTGCGCGGTCTACAGTTTGTGATGTTTGGAATAGGTATCTACAGACGGGAAACTTTATTAGGCGGCAAGGCTCTGGCAGAAGGAGAATGACCACTCAAGCTGATGTTCACTTTGTCATTATGAGTTCTTTAAGAGATCGAAGAGCTACTGCTGTGTATCTAAAAAATGACTTGCAAATGGTACGTCGAGTAAGTGTAAGTGAAAGAACGATACGTAGAAGATTGTTAGAAGCAGGATTGCATTCACGAAGGCCAGCAGTATGTCCAAAATTGCTTCCTCGGCATCGACAACACCGACTGAGATTTGCAAGAGCGCATGCTGACTGGACTGTAGAACAGTGGGGAAACTTACTATTCACAGATGAATCCAGGGTTTGTTTAAGGTCGCCGGATGGTCGTGAACGGGTATACAGACGTAGAAATGAAAGATATGCAGACTGCACCATATCTGAGCGACTGCAATATTACGGTGGTTCAGTCATGGTTTGGGCGGGTATTTCTACCGATGCACGCACTGACCTTGTATTTGTTGAAAATGGAGCACTAACCGCCCACCGTTACATTGAGGAAATCCTCCAAGAAATTGTTGTTCCATTTGCTCCTTTCATTGGGAACCAATTTACATTAATGCATGATAATGCTAGACCTCACGTTGCACGGGTAGTGAGCGAATATCTGGATGAGGTTGGACTTCCAAGATTGGACTGGCCCGCATGTAGCCCGGATCTCAACCCGATCGAACATCTTTGGGATGTTCTTAAAAGAGCACTCCGTCGCCGTCCTGTGCAACCACTAACCTTGCAAGACTTACGGCTGGCGCTGACAGAAGAATATCAGGCTATTCCTCAAGACAGAATAAGTAATCTTATTAATTCGATGCCACGAAGAATGCAAGCTGTCATTGCTGCGAGAGGAGGACATACACGTTATTAAAATTTGTCTTTGTTAATTAATTTTGTGATATACCTAGTGGATGTTTTTGTTAATAAAAATAAGCTTGAAATCAGCGTTTCATTTAAAATTTTGCTGCTCGCAGAAGAAATGAGATAATGGGATGAATCAAAAAACAAAATGTTTACAATACGTCTAAGATGGCAGCAAATAGTTTGTAAACAAAATTATTCGCCTCAATTTTTCCACAGGGTGTTTTGAGTTTACGACAAAAAACAACACTTTGATTTACCCCTGTATAATATTGCCTGGACGAAAAATATGACTTATTACAATAATTAAAAAGACACACAATGAACTGATCTACAGACTGGTAAAAAATTTATGAAAATCAGATGAAAAATAAAAAAGTTATAAAACATCAAAATTGGGCAAAATTTTAGGGTGACGGAATTTTGTGCCGGGGAGTGTATATATATATATATATATATATATATATATATATATATATATATATATATATATATATATATATATATATATATATATATATATATATATACCGGGTGACACAGGAGACATGTAACGCTCTGTAACTTTACTATTTAAAAAGTTAAAATTTTAAACTTTGGGAGATTTGTATATTACATAATTGTCCTTTTTTGAGCATATCAAACATTTCCTTAAACTTCCGGTTTAAGCGGAAGTGACGCAAACTTTGTTATTTTAAACGGTACCCTGTATATTTTTTTTGCCCGTCTGATTCTTCTTTAAATTCTCTTTTCAACCATGTATCGCACCATGGCATTTGTTTTTAAACTGACAGTTATTAATCATTTTATTGTATTAAGCATAGGTGGCCATGATATGAACCTTGGCAGATATCGATGCTTAGTGTGCCGTGATATCGAAAGACTTCTGGTACGCAACTTTGTGTGTCATATTTTTTTGGGCATAATCAGTAGCTGAACAGACTAACTAGATCTTTCTTATTTAAAAGAAAAAATCTCTAAACAACCAACGATATTATAAAAACTAAGATAGGAACTCCATTTTTTTATTTGACCTACTTAAGAAAAACTTATTTATCTTTTATTTTCGGCCATTACAATTGCTGTACCTATCCCATTTTGCTTTCTTCATTAAAATTAGTATCGATAATTATTGCATAGTAATGAACATTGTTACTACCTACTGTGACAAAAATATTTAGTTAGGCAGGCCATGGAAACAAAACAAAAGAAGGTAAAAGGAATTATTTAATAAATAAAAAACATTTGAAAAAAATAATGAAAAACCATTACACTAAGGAATACATTTTTATATCGAAGGAATGAAATTAAAATAAAAGATTTACTGAAACACTAAATACAAAAAATATTTTTTACTCTAGGTGCTCAAAATGTTGTCCGGTATTATCTTTGCACAATCGAGTTTTTGTGACGGTAGCTCTAAGCATGTTATCTAACTGTAATTCAGTAATCCCATTAATGGCTCTTCTGACTCTCATTTCCAAATAAGTGTCCAAACTTAAGAAGAAGAAAACTACGCAAGAAACCTTTACTTCTCGCACATCATATGCAAGCACGTTTAGAATTTTCACGTAATCATCTTAACTGGAGAGAGGAGTGGAAGAGAGTCGTTTTTAGCGATGAAAAAAAGTTGTACCTAGATGGCCCTGATGGCTTCCAATATTACTTTCATTACATTAGGATGGAAGAAAAAATTTTGGCACGTCACAGCCGAGCAGGATCGGTAATGATTTGGGCGGCGATTTCAAGTTAAGGGAGAGTTGGAATAGAGTTTCTAGAAGCAAAAGTATTTAGAGTTTCTTCAATGGCAGGTTAATAACATAGCAGTTTTATTTCCGAATCAAGAATGGGTATTTCAACAAGATAATGCGTCTATTCACACCGCCCAAGTAATCCAAACCTGGTGGACTGCTAATAATTTTCCAGTTTTACAATGACCAGCTATTTCCCCAGATTTAAATATCATAGAAAACTTATGGGGTTGGTTGGTCAAACGCGATTATACTGAAGAAAGACAGTTTAACAACAGCGAAGAACTAATGACATTAGAGCCGCCTGGGAGGCAGTCCCAATGAACCTTATAGAAAATTTATTTAATTCATTGCCTCATCGAATGTTTGCAGTCATTGAGAAGCAGGGAGGGCATACTAAATATTAAAATTGGGGCTATTTAATTAGATTTAAATGAATTTTTTAAGCTTTTTTAAGCCTCCTGCTCCCTTTTTTAAGCCTGCTTTTTCAAGCAAGGTGTTTGAAGCTCTGTATGTTTCTTTAAAATTATTTCTATGGTGGGAACTTAATTGCTTTTATATTTTCGTAAATTTAATTTCTTAAAAGTTCGCTTGTGGCCAAGTCTAAATCTCTGCATAATCCTGCATCAGTTATCTTTTTTCTTGTTTTGTTTCCTTTCTTTACCAGCTGACATAAAGTACTGTTAGGAGCCTCTGTCAGTTTTGACACTTTTCTCAGCACTGTAGATTTGCTATCTTCTGTGTGCACAGGATCTTGTTTTAAGTTGTTATACACATTTAGACAAATTTGCGTTGCCGGTAGTCCAAAAATAAATGTTTCTTCTTTTGTGTTCCTTCTTCTAAATCCTCGCCTAAATCTGAATCATCGGATTTAACCTGGAGTTCTACCAAATTCATAGAAGGTTCGTTTTCAATATCAGGATCCACATTTTCATAATAATTATTCTCCAATGGCCTCGAAACAGTAAAATTATCCTCCCACGGTCGAAACATTGTTTACTATAAATTATTACCGGTCCGGTTAACAGTGAAACTCTGCGGGCAATTTCGTATTGCCCGCACTTACTATTACTATTTCGTATTGCACGATATAGTTAATTTACCGTGTGGTTGCTACTATAATTACACTCCTCAGAAAAACCAAGCCCGTCCCTGCCTCGGTTTTTACTTAGGACGAGGCAATAATCCGATGCTTTTTATACGAACTTTTACGACTTTTTCCATATACGACTTTTTATACGAATATGAATTATTTCTGACGGGTATTATACACGCAGAGAACGCTGGCACGGAATTCATCAATTCAAATTAGAATTTAAACATAATAATTTATTTAATTTACTTATTATTTAATTAATTATTTAATTTACATAGTACGTTTAATATATCTGCTTATAAAACCAAGCTAATAATTACCTAAATTATAACGGTCTTTGGTATACGGGTAGATACTGGAAATTATTATATATCAATCCACAGTGGCGGTTTTAAGGGGGGGAGGGGCGCAGTGGACGCGCGCCTCCCCCACATAACATGGCAGATTCCAGATTACTACTATTATGTACTTTGATACGAAAATATATTGGGTATGTATGCTTTTTGTAGTTATTAATTTTTTTTGTCCACTATTTCCCGCTATGTTCTATCCATTGCAACACTGCAATCAGGAAAGTCAAAATCAGGAATATCCTCGCCCGCGCTGTTCAGGATCCACGTATTTATGGGCTCTGGTCGTACGGCGTCGGATATGCTCGTCTGGTAGGTATGGGGGTATTCATTGCTGTGCTCATAATGGCGGTTAGATAACACATCCCTTTTCTGTTTGAAGGTTGGATCGGGAGTTATATGAAAATTTTCATCTTGGTCGTTGTCTTGATATTCTTCATATTCTTCGTTTTCTGTATATTCAATGTAATGATTTTCGATGTTTTCTTCGTACTGCTGATTTTCTTGCCCATTTTCATGTTCTATGCTGCATAATTCTTCCAAATTTTGCCTAGATGGCACAGGTTGTGAATTGTAGTCTCATGTTGGTTGAATCGGTTTTCTGTATGTGTTTCGTGTTGACACGCTCATCGGTGTACTTTGCGATTGCTGCTGGTTATTTTCGCCAGGTCTCCATACATTTTTCTGCTTTCCAAAAACTTTCTTCGTTGGAAATTTCTATTGTGGTATGTTTTCTCTGGGCTGTACGTTTACAGGTCCCGTTGGAAATTTGGGCGATTGAAAACTATTTTGTCAATAATTATGTTGTAGAAAATATGATGGTCGCGTTTTGGTACAGAATTTTGATTTTGTGGATAATTTTGATTTTGTTGCCTTTGAGGTGCCATAGGTTTTGTCAAAGAATGGTTATTTTGTTTATAGTACTCGGGTGGTTTAATTTTTGTAAATACCGAATATTGTTTTCTTCTTCAATATACTGTATTGCATTTGCCAATGTTTTTGGTCGCACTGCCCTAATTGTACTACTTAAAGGTTCTCGTAAACCTGCCAAAAATGTAGTTAATTCTTGTTGTTTAAAGAAATGTTTCTTACTACCTAGTTCTGATATTATTGTCAATATTATGGATATCAATATAATTACAAATAACATTTAATACTGACATAACCTTTTCATAAAATTGTTGCGGATTTCCGTGATAGTGTCTTAGATTAAACAAATCTCTATTTAAACTATATTCGTCGCGATGATAGCCAAAATGTTGTGTTAATATTTTCTTTATGTCATCTCATGAATCGGCTGCATAAATTGAAAGTACTTCACGCGCCCCGCCTATTAATCTACTTTTAATGCCTTCAAAAAGTAACACATCCTTGATTTTCAGGATTCCAATATATGTATAAAAATGTTTGAGACACTTTTAGAAAATAGATAACTCGCTTGGATTACCATCAAATGGTGCAATTATATTTAAGTTTTTCGTATCGAAGCTTGGGGTGTCATAGTTATAATATTTGTACTAGAGCATGGAAATGTGTGACACTCTAGATGGGTTATTTTAATTTAACTCTATTGATACTTTACTTTCTTTGGATTTAGTATTTGAACTACTACGCTTATTCTGTTTAGAATAATTTGAAATGAATTTGAACCTGTTTTCAGTACTTGCGCTCGATGCGTGTGTATCTGATTCGGTTACAATAACATTTTCAAACAATGAACTTAAATCTAATTCAACGTTCTCGTTACTATCACTGAAGGAATTAACTTGAGTGGAGGACCCTGATATTAACAAAAAAACTTTTACTCACATATAAAATATCTTCATTTAAAGATTTATCGGAGGATTTATCGAGCAAATGTTCAACGATCGTAGTAGGCCAATCAGCTCTGTGATTGCCATATCTCACTACGATTTCTCTTTGAGCTCTGGGATTCCTTTTCTTTCTTGATTTTCTTTCATTGTGGATTTGTGGGCTTCTTCTTGATATATAGGTGATTAATTTGTTGAAACAAAAAGACGTTGCACGATGGAGAATCTTCACCTAGCCTACCGACTGCGCTAGTTAACTTTGTGACCGTTAACAAGTTATCTTTCAAAAGAATTAAACAGTTCTATTAATTATTTTTTTACAAACTTTATATCTTTGAGTATGTTAGGTACAATTAAAGTTAATGTCAAAATCAGGAATGTCTTCGCCGTTCAGAATCCACATATTTATGGGCTCTGGTCGCGTCGGAGATGCACGTCTGGTAGGTATAGGGGTATTTATTGGGGTATGGGGGTAACATGCGTAACCGTGGAGCGGTGCCCTCGGCTGCATTGCCACTGTTATTCATTATGCGCTATTTAGAATTTAGATCGGACATCAAATGAATTTCACGGACTATACGGAGTGGAGTAAGCGACAGGGGATGGGCACTCCATCAGAGGTTTTAAACTCATCTTCCTTTACTTCGGTGAACACAGATGGCGCGGTATATCAGGGAATTAGAATTTTACCGGTTGGCAATGTGAGCTAAGTTGGCTAGCCTTGGTTCTTGGTTTTTCGTGGTTTTTCAATGGTGGTGTATATGATAATATGTATACAACGTGAATAAAATGTGTTTTAGTAAATATTATTTGTTATTATTTTATCTTAAGAAGTAAGTTGAACAAAATATACGCCAGATTTCACAAAGCTATAAGTATAGTTATAGCTTAAGCGCTATAAGTATAGTTTAAAATAGGTACACTTTAAACTATGCTATAAAGGTAGAAAATATTTGAAATACCAATTTAAATCTGTTAAAGTGAGTGTTAATTAAAGGTACCTACCTACTTTACATTTGATTATGAAATCCCATATAAAAACGCGGCAAATATTTGTTTTTTCATGTTTTATTATGATTTACTATATCTAATTGTTAACAACAATTAGTTATAGCAAATCATAATAAAACATACAAATATAACTGCTTTTAAATACGTATATTAATAATTTATAATACCCGCCATTCCTCCGCTTTTAAATTAAGTGTTTCTACGCCGATTTTGTGTTAACTTTTTGTCGGTAACTAGAGATGGCGCTAGAAACATGAAGACATTCTTGACTGTGAGAGTCAGTCGGCTATCTATTCTGTTTGTCTATAGTAAGCGAGTTGCGAGTTGACGTCGGACGCTGACAGCAGACAAAAGTGAACTGGGATATGCAATGCTTAGTGTTTAGTTTTTTTTATTTCCTAAACGTTTGTTCCTTATTTATTGTTAAATATTACTTTTTAGGTTATCACTTATTTTTAAAAGACCTAAAGAAATGCATTCTGACAGCGTTTCTTTTTTATTCGATTTTTTATTTGCAATGTTTATAAAAATATATAAGAACACATTTTATTTTATTTCAAGAAACTTCTTCGTAATATATAATATAGTTTCTTTTATTTTAAAAAAGGTGTGGAGTTCTAAAACTTTATCTTGTGAAAGTCAGTATTTATGTATACAGGATTATTCATTGAAATTCCAGGAAAACGCTTGACCTTGAAACATTTCAAAATTTTCGCTAATCGGCAGCAATATATGATGGTCTCACGGGACAGATCTAATATCCCAGTAGTGATGCTTGGACCCCGCCCATAATGAAATCCTGACTACATCGATGTACGTTTACGTCGATGTAGTTTACCTACGCGAGGAAAACTCTCGCTTTTCAATTTTTCAAATCAGCCCTACTTACGCTCAAAAAAAAATGCTAAAGCTGCTACTGCCAATCCATATTTAATTAAGTACGTTTTAAGTGGCCTGCAAAGTTAGATACATTTTATAATATTGTTTCTCTCTTATAATGTAACATGTACGTTACAAAGTATATATGTATGTATATTATTATGTTAATCTAGGTACTATGAAAATAGCAGCAAACAGGGCTTGGCGTTCCACGGGATTTTTAAATAATACATGAGGTGTAATTCAGTTGATCACTCCCCAGTCGCTGTTAATATAATAGGCAAAATCGCAATCACAATGGAGATAAATTTCCATGCTTTCAGGAATCTTACATTAGTTTGCACGCTATAATTTACATTAGTAATCATTCCATTGTATACCCTAACAGGTGCGGGTGCGGCTACCTTATTACTGGCAGCGTATTAGGTTATTATACTTTATATGGGAAAACTCTTTGATCTTCCTATAGCGAACACGAATTTGGTGAAAACGGGAAAAGTAAAACCATTGATAATGAAGTATTTTATTTTTCATGTAATAATCTATTTTAGTATGAATGTGTCATCGGATGACCCAATGACTTAGTGTCTCTATTACCAACAAATGTTCTGTAATATCCATATTATACCTATCATGCTAACATAATGTCTCAAAGTTGGTCGTATATAATGAAACATGTATGCTGCAGTACAATATACACCGCCGCCAATCTTATTTAGAACTTTTTTTGATCTTGTACAGGTAATTTTGTAGTTATAGGGCGATTTTAATGAAATTTGAAGCAGATAAACAAATCTAATCCGAGTTTAAAATAATATGGAAAAATTAAGAAGGCCTAAGTGGGGGCAATTTTAATAAAGCCATTTCTTTTGTTTTGTTTTGAAAAAAATGCAATATTAATATTGTTACCCTCCTGAATATAATCCAGCAGCATTAACGTGAAAGAAACAAATAAAAAAATAAATGTATAAGTATGTTCGTACGGTGAGTATCGAAGCTTATAATTACCCGTGGAAAGCAGAACACTAATATCTATGTATTTCAAACATTGCATACCGTTGATAAATAACCCAGACAGCACAAGTTCATTCAATATACGTCCAATGGACTATCAGTTATTTTTACGCATATATCCAATGTACGTCCACTTTTAATCTAGCCGACAAACAATGGACATCCAATGGATGTTCAGGTGTCACAAAATTATGTATCCGATGTATGTCCATTTTTGGTCCAAAAAAAGGAAAATTATGGGAGATAATGAACATAAAATGGATCAGTTATGGACGTACAATGGACGCCCATGATTCGTCCACTTTACGGTTTAAACACCCCCCTCCTATCCCGGCCAACCCTTAACAGCCCCCCCAGTAAAACTGCAAAATCGTCCAAAAAATATTACTTTATTTATATTATACAAATTTTTATATAATATATTACATATATTAGATTTTTCTATATTATTCCACTTTTCACTATATTCCACCATTTATTTCCTTTGCTCTCCGCAACCACTGGACTCCGGCAATCGGTTTCAATACTGGTACTATTTAACAGAGTAATACTTACTTTATAGGCTCCACAGCATCACAAAACAATACCTGCTAGGGACCTTTTTTAAACTTAAACCTTTATAAGCACACGGAAATAAACTTTAAATTTTCTAGACGATGCGCAGCAAACTAGCTAACTAGTAAACACTGTAAACAGCCGACAGACAGGGAAATGGCGTCACTATGCTTACGGATAATGCTGCGTTGGGCCGTTAGGCGTGGTTGACGCATGCGCTTGACGATGCGCATGCGATTTACATACTCACGATGGACTCCATTCCATTGGATGGTTTTTTAGGTGAATCCATGTCACTAATTACGTCCAATGTACGTACACTAAAGATCCATGGACAAATGGATATAAAATAGACGAAAGATGGACATCCATTGGGTGTTATGTGCTATCTGGGAAACGTACTGAAAGTTAAATGAGTGGATTTAGATTGGCGCGGGCTTTGCCCTTATGACGTATAGACCTCAATATGGGCCCGTCACGTCCGGAGGGACGGGAGGTCCGGAGGGATTATCTCGAAAGGAGTTTCGAGAGATATATTAGTCCAGTTGACTTATTAAAGCCAACTAGATGGCTAGGACATAGCTCTCTAAAGTCCCTGGGTACCAGCATCAGTTGTCCCAGGTGTCGCATGCGTGTATGCAGGAAAGCGGGGCAATTCATCAGAACATGTCCCGCTTTCTCCTCTTATTCCAAGCATTCTCTACACTCAGGGTCTTCCACAAGACCCATTATGTAAAGGTGTCGTCTAAGGTGGCAGTGGCCGGTCAGTAAGCTAGTCACCGTTCTTAGATTGCATCTGCTTAGTTCCAGCAGCTGTCTAGTCCTCCCATCGTCGGGATCAGATATGTGTTCTTTATGAGGGTTAAAGTCGTCATTGATAGAACCGCTGTGCTTTTGGAGATCCCTACAAAGGGTTGAGGCTCAGTAGGTGTCTCTAAAGAACCTCCCGATTCAAATGTTGAAAACATATTTCGAATAAGACTACCTATGCAAGTATTACAGGCAGCAGAGGACGCGGATGTACTTATTGTGAATACTGCAATATCCTCTGCAGATGGGTGTGTCACTTTGTCTTATATTATAGAGGTGCTTCCTTACCCGGCAGTGTCCGATTAGAAATCGTAGGTTTCCCCTAGACATTGCCAGATCCTCGCCGTCTCTTCGCTGGGATATCTCAGGAGATTTCTGGCCAGCTGACAGCTACTTGTTTCATTCCATCACGTCTTAAATTTCTTATGGGTGTTTCCCTGCAATTGGTAGTGTACTTGAAGGAGGACCAGGCCCAAGGATTTTCAGGCTGGCTGCCTTCTTGGCCAGTTTGTCAGCTTATTTATTGCTGTTGCACTGTGAGTGCCCTTTGACCCAGCATAGGCAGATGTTATTCATCTGACAGGCTCTCACAAGTGCTTAGTGACATTCCCATGTTGACCCTTTGGTTTTTATAGTTTTTCAGGGCCAGTAGTGATTGTCTACTGATTGTCTTTACATATTCTGATTGTCTTGCCCGTTATTTCTTTGCGGGAAATCTCGTGTGCGGGTATGGTTATACCTGCGACTTCAGTTTGTACTACACTGGCATTTTTATCCATAGTCCAGTTGCATCGGAGGCGCAGATTTCTGGAATATCTACCACAGCCTGCTCCTTCCTTCTTCTTCGATACGTCTGTGAAGACATAGTTTACACCTTCAACGCCGGTCTCATCTTCACCAGTAGTGTGTATGGTGTAAGGTTTATTAAAGACAAGCCGAGGCGGAATACCATCTGCACATGCCTGTAAAAGGGGTATCGTTTTGACAGACTCAGTCCACAGGCGCAATGACGTCACATGATTTTATTTATTTTTTTGAAGCTTGTTTTACAACTAAACAAAAAAATAAAAAATATGGGTCTCTTTTTTCCCTTTTACTTTCTGCTGCCATTGTTAAAAACAATGTGAAAATAAGGAATTGATGAGCTGATACCACCTCTTCGTCAAGATGTCCGCTAAGGCCAGGTTCAGCTTACCAAGATTTCCATAAACACTTGATTGTAGCTGACCAGCTTTAGAACGGTCCTTCAAGTATAGTGTTAGCTTTGAAATAGCTTAGACCCACTAGAATGGGGGTGGAAATGAGACAACCTTTATCTCACTCCCATTTAAGTGAAAAAGGAACCGGCACCACCCCTTGCTGCAACTAGTATTCTGTAGCTACAAGAAAGGGTGCAGCGGTTCGTGCACCTGCAGAAAATCTGGACTAAAGTGCACCACAGTCTGCAAAAACTGCTCTGACACGTGCACCAACGCCCCACCCATTGAAATCGAGGAGGATTTTGACGGGGATGTCACCCAGGCGGGAGACGTGGAGGATCAGTATTTAGTTGATGAAGGAGTGGAAGACAGAGAAGACGATGCAACTGATGGGTATGTTTCCTGATCTGTTTCTTGCTATAGCTATTCTGCTCTTTTGCTGGATCTGAAGTTTGTTTTTTTCTGGTTTGGAGTTTTTTAACCTGGGTCCAATGTATGACTTGTAAAGCAGTGTACCTATTTGTACTGTTGAGTTTTTAAGAATTAGATATATTCAGTTGAGTTTGCCTTTGGCTCTGTTAATTATTGTGAGCTCTACTTCCCTATTGAAGTTGATTTTTCAATTGATATCGACCCCAAGATATTTAAGGAAGGTGATATTTGAAATTGTTGTGTTATTTATGGTCATCGGCGTTTTGGGTTTCTGTTTTTTTCTTGTGAACACTACAACCTGTGTTTTGTCTTCGTTTATAGTCAGCCCCCTATATTTGTAATATTTTCATATGTCAGTCGTGTGCTGTTGCATCAGTCTATTTAGTAGGGGTATGCTCGCCGTCGTCGCTATTATCGCAGTATCGTCAGTGTACAATGCAACAATAGTCCTGTGGTCTGTGGGTTTAGGGATGTCGTGCGTATAGAGGTTAAACAAGGTTGGGCCGAGGAAGGATCCTTGTCGGACGCCAGATTCAACCGGGCGGGTTTGCGAGCTGTCGTTATAGACTATTACTACGAATTGGCGATCGGATATGTATGACTATAATTTTAACTATACGCGTCAGAAAATTCGCGATGTGTAGTTTGATGTTTGATAACAGTCCAGGATGCCAGACTTTGTCAAAGGCTTTCTCGAGGTCGTCTAGGGATAGAACCCCTGTATATCGACTTCGGTTTAGGTTGGTGGTAATGGCCTCGCAAATGCGGAACAACTGTTGGTCAGTTGATTGTTGTGGCTGGAATCCGTACTGGAATTCGCTCATGACACTATTTGTCTGAGCGAACTCCATTACTTTGGAGTAGATAAGAATATCTAATAGCTTGCCTATCGAGGGTAGTAGGTTAAATGGGCTATAGCTAGCTAGCTATTGGAAGGGATTTCTTGGGTTTATGGATAGGAATGACCTTGGCTGTTTTCCATGGTGTAGGATAATGTATGAATCTGAGGCAGGAATTAAACACGTTTGTAAGGAACAGTACTACAAGGTAGGGTAGGTTTTTTAGGGCATAGTTGGGTATATTATGGAGGCCGGGTGCTTTTCTCATATTTTGTAGCTTTGATGATCTCGTGCAGTTCTTGAGGGCTGAAAACACGGGGTCATCTGTGCTGTCAAGTACGATTGGGAGCAATCGGCATTGCTCCCAATCGTATTATTTAAAAATATACGCACACAAAATATACGTTAAAAGCTTCTTTTAATAACCAGTAGATAACTAGTAGGTACAAGCGCGTACATCAAGCGAATAATCTAATCGAATTAATTTTTCAGCCAGCATTCTATGTTGAGGAGGGGTTACCTATGGTCGACGTAATTTAAAGAGGAATTTTCATCGGTGACGAGGCGTTGAATATGATTGTGATGTCTACATAATTCATCATAAAACTGTCGCCCTCACCCGACCCTTGTTAACTACATTACGGAACTAAACGTAGATTTAATTTATTTTTTCTCTATGGATATTAATGCTGGGCGAATAATTATGACAGAATATGCACGAATGTATTTTTGTATCTACTGTGCAACCCGAACAATATCGATATAATGAAAAAACAGTATAGAGCATTTTTTGCTAAAAATTTGTTACTCTCCATTTCCGGGGCTATTTTGAGTGAAAACATTTCCACCCTTGAGAAGGGGTGGCATCCACCCTCAGGGTAAAAACGCACATGGGCTGTAATATGAGCAGAATATCTGTGTCCTTTGTGTTTTATGATTATTAGTTGTATTGATTATTGTTGGTTGAGAATTGTAGCAGTTGTGAAATCTGTTTTTGAAAGAAGAGAGAAAAAGGCTAGTTATTACTTGATAAAACATTTTATGCTTTCCCATGCTTTCTTTTCTGAAAGTGGAAAAATTCATAGACACTTTTTTTAATAGAATCGAACCAAAAATGGCGAACATGTGCCCCATATTTAACCGCCATCTTGAGTGTCTACTACGACAAAAAAATCGTGACCTACTACCCTAAAAACCTGGAGTTACAAATTTAGAGTCGAGTCGGACCGTAAATGTCGGCCATCTTAGAGCCGCGATATTGAATATTTATTTTTGATAAATAAATCGTGATTTGCGAACATTCATTGACACCTATTTTTAATATAATCGGAACTAAAATGTCCGCCGTATTTAATCGCCATTTTCAATGTTTGTTCCGACAAAGACATCGTGATCTGCTACCCCAAAAAACCCTAGATGCAAATTTTGAGTCAAATCGGACCTTAATCGCAAATTTCATCCGCCTTCAGTCTTTTGTTTGTGGCAATGGGGTATTTTCGCCGGTTTTTTTAACAATGGCAGAAGAAAGTAAGTGAAAGAGAAAAAGTGGAAAAAGAAGCGGTCCATATTTTTTACTTTTTGCTTAGTTCTAAAACAAACTATAAAAAATAATAATATCATGTGACGTCTTTAAGCACAAATTCAAATAGTGCGGCAAATGTAGTGATTTTTAGAGTAATCTGTCTGTAAGTAAGTCTTATTTCTGAATATTGCACATTATTTCTTATGTCAAAAATAAGGAACATGTACTTGTTGAATATGTTATTGCCCATTTTTGTTTCGATCGTGCGAAAGTACCCCATTATGCGGGCGAAACCTGTGTCATTGGTTGTCATATGAGTAGATCAATAGAAAACAAATGCAACTAAGGAAGTTTTTTTGTTTCTTAGGAAAGAATTTCCATAGACGAATATCAACGCACAGCAGGTTAGCTCATGGCATCAAACAAGTCGCCACGCGGATCTTTTATCTTAAAAAAATCCAGTAAAATCCAGACTTTACTTTTAATGAAATTAAAGTCATCAACAAATTTGCATCAAACCATATTGGATGTGTTTTCAAATAATTTCTGTGTAATTTAACTACTTATTTTGCGTAATATTTAAAAGTAATTTGATTTACAAATAATGCATCAAGGGTAGCATTAAGGCAGTTTCCTAGGGAGCTACATTCCTATCGTCATATTAAACTTCGTTTTAAAAAAAGTGTGTCAAATAAGGGGAACCTAAAAACAAACAACATTCCAATCCAACTTCCAGAGTGTTTAAAATCTCATGTGCCTTGGAATAACGATATACTAAGGTAATAAAACATCTATATTAATAAGTCGACTTGAATTAACTTTATAAATTATTTAGATATAAAGAATATTGTGTGGATAAAGAATTTATATCTCATGTACGTTAACCTTAATTATGGTAGGATAGTTTAAGACTGTAGAAAGCTGATAAACCATAAAATTGCCTTAAAATTTTCAATAAATTAATGTCTAATTTCACGATAACTATTTTTTTTCTTTATTAAACAATCATTTAAAATCTATATGCTGAATGTCACATTATATAATAAAAATTTGAGAAAATTATCACAATAACAAAGTTAGTGATTTTCATGCTATAATATTTTTTTCTTTAAAGTCATAGTAAAAAAGTAATGAGTAAAGCAGAATTGATTCTATGTATGACTATATAAATCCAGATATTTTTAAATCATTGTTCGTGAGAACTGGCGCCCCTTTAAATGACAATCTTCAGTACTGTGAGTAAGCAATAGCAAGTATCTTCAAACCTATGTAAAATTTATATCACTTCAACTTTTTTTAGTTATTATTTTTCCGGTATTTGCTTTGTCACACGTAATGTCTAAAAACGGAAATAATTTCGGACACCACTATATTATTCTGCGATAAATTTCGAGTATTCTATTTTCGTCGTTAACACATAAGATTGTATTATAAAGCAAGAATCGGAAATAGAAAAAGTTCATATTTTAAAGAAAATTACGTCATGATATCCCAGTTCAATGGTATACTCCAAATTTGTCGCAGAGAAATACAGTGGCGTTCGAAATAATATCCATCTCTAGACATTACGTGTGATAAAGTTAAAACCGGAAATAGAAAGAAGTTCATATTTTGAGGAAAAATACACAATGAAACCATTATATTTTAATAGAATATTCTTAAATTGTCTCTGACGATTACTGTGGCCTCAGAATTATTTTGGTCGCTTCATATTACGTATATAATACGAAAAACCGGAAACACAAATTCTGACATTTCAAGAGAAATGTCAAATGACAATAATATAATTTGCTTACTTGAGACGTAATTTCGAAAATCACAGACGATTAATTTAAGTTGGTGCTTTTCCGTTTTTAATTGTACTCCGCCACTAGATGGTTTTCTGAAATAAGAATCCACATCAAGTATAAATTGTCATTACTGACAAACGAATACAGTGTCGTCAGAAAATATTTTTGTCCAGCATAGGCATTAAGTACGCATTAGAAAGCAAAAAATGGAAACCAAATATAAAAAAAACATATTTTTAGGAAAATAACGTCATGGCATCTTTAACTCAATAGCATATACAAAATTTGTCGAAGACGAATACAGTGGCGCCCGAAATTATTTTTTAATTATTAACATGTTATAAAGCGAAAACCGGAAGTAGAAAAAAGTTAATATTTTAAGGAAAATCTCGTCATGAAATAGAAAAAATTAATAATTATAATTTGGGTTACTTTCTTCGTTTCCGGATAATCGGCCTGGTGCGTTCTATTTAGATCACGCTGTATAGGAATCATTAGACGTTGTGTAAACGTAAGTAAAAATAAAATTATATGTTTATTATTAATCTGTAGTAGTTATGTTTTTGGTTATAATAAAAATAATATAATTAATTATGATTTATATATGGTGTTATCATTTCCAATGTCCCGATGGTTGCAAGGATTGAAATCTGTGATTTTTTTTAATCACAGATATTTTAAATAATAAAATTATATTATAAACTTATACACTAGCGCCTCTTGCGGATATTTGTGTAAAAAAGTACCTCGAATCCTGCTCTTAATATAATATATGCTCCTTAACTGGTGGTATCTCTTTGATGGCGATTAACACATTGGCTGGACAAAAATCAGAATTTTAATAGAACCCATAATAATTTATATACGTATGCGTATTGTATACTATGAAATATTCTTTTTGTAATATAATTTTATGTGAATATGATTAAGTAGTCACAGTCCCTAAGGAAAGAGTAAATTGTTCCCAAATGAATAAATGTACTCGCATTAAACACTGCCTACCTGACATCTAAATCTACATGTAAACAACTCAAATAATGTATGAATAAATCAACATAATTTGTTGTCAAGATTTAAGGGCTCTTATCTAAATTAACGAAATTCGTGTGAATAAATTTCGATGCGTTCCCCATTTAGGGGTACCAACCCATTTCCAATAAATAAGTATAGAGGTACGCGTAAGCGAACGATGAAAAGATATATGTGGGAGGCACCATATCCGAGAAAGAATTAGCTGGTGTTTGTCAGGTGTGGCCAAGATTGAATAAATGCGTGTTTGAAGGTTTTCTATGATTTTGATTAAATTATAATCCTTTTCATTCTCACCCCTCTCCCAACTGGGGGATGGCAGAGAATGTGTGTGATCGTTTACAGCTCACGGCACATGAGCTTCGCGGTGAGAACTATTGTTTCCTCTATTTACTCTTGCTATATCAATCCGTTGACAAGTGCATGCGATATAACTAAACGTGTTCATTTTAGGGTGAACCGAACTCTCCGCAACCGTCTATTGATAAACTGTCCGTTACCTTCGCAGATGATTCCGTAAGAAGCGACAGTTCAACAAAGTGCAACTTCTTTAACCCGACACTGAAGATGATGGACGATGGAAATATTTCTAATCCAGGTAATTAATTATTTTCAAAAACCGAATCATCATAGACTGACTGTCCAACTATTAGATTTATTTCAAATAGACTTTTTGGTGAAACTGGGTACAACCACATGCGGCAATAATCTAAATTCATGTGTAATAAATTGACTATCTGCCCTTATAGGCAGATGTCAGTGTTTTTTTTTTAAATATTTTTTGTGGTATTATTTGTTAATTCTATGCTTTTTATGATATTTACTGTATACCATGAGGGATACTGTTTTCCTATTTTTAAAAACAGGTACAGTCGTGTTCAATAAAGTATTGTACAGCATTTGTGCTGTGTTATTTGGTATGTCGTTTCATGCAGTTCATAAAAGTGTTGTACCATAAATATTTAAGCTCCTATTAACAACTGATTGTATGAATTAAAATTCACAGGAGATGAGACGTTATAATCTTAAGTGTTTAAAATTAGACATTAAAATAGCATTATTTACACAAACGATACTTAATTAATGATTTTAATATTTTGTCATAGCTCCATTTCTTTCCAAAATTTCGATTCGGCAATGACAAATAAAATGCTTGTATTAAGTTCGCATCTTCACTTAGTTCGTCCCAGGCCAGCTCTATGGCATTTAACAAGTCATTCCTGTTTTGGGGATGAATGTTTCTGTCGTATTTTTTTTTGCCAGTAAGCCCCATGCGTTTTCAATAATATTAATATCAGGACTTTTGGAAGGCCAAACCATCGTTTCAATATTATTAGTTGCAAACCACTCTCTTATTATGCCTGCGTTATGGATTGAACAATTATCTTGTTGAAATATATAATTATTACCAGGAAAGTGCTGTTCCACAGAAGGCAACATCACATTTTCTAGGATATTTCTATATGTTAGGGCATTTAACCTCCCTTCTATGCTCCAACATACTCCAAGTCCATGAGTGCTTAACCGTGCCCACAAATTCACAGAGAATCTTCCAGCTCTATCGTAATTATATATATATATATATATATATATATATATATATATATATATATATATATATATATATATATATATATATATATATATATATACAGGGTGGTCCAGTTTATAATACATTAATTTTAGGAGGTGATAGACAATTGAAAATGAAGGGGACTTTCCCCAGAAAATTTATTTCCAAGGGGACTAATAACGGAGATACAGCCCTTCAAGGTTTGGAAAAAATAATCGTTTTATTCGCATAACTTTTGAACCGTTCAACCGATTTTATGCAAATTTTAACCAAAGATTACTAAAATAAGTCTCTGTCGAATGGTAATAACGCGTTCCGTCAAAATTTTTCAGGAGCGTAGATAATGGGAGGTGCCATCTTTTTTCCGCACCTATTTTTTACACCACTGGTTATTTTTTTAAATTGCTCACATTTTTGGATTCCAGATTTAATTTAGAAAAAACGTTATACTTGCAAATTTTCGATTAGAGGCTTCGTTTTCGAAAATTTCAAAACTTTCGGCAGGTTGAATTTGATTTGAAATGAAGCTAGCACATTTTCAAGGTGCAATACTTCGGATTTTAATACATTTAAAATGTCCAGAGGCATAGATAATCGGAGATGGAAGATGGCTACCCTTTAACTCCTTATTTTTGACTCCCCAAATTAGTTTTGAAAATAAATTATATTTTTAAATTTAGAAAAAAAATAAAAAATAGTTATTGCTGTAGAATTCTGATTAGATTAACTTTATTAAGTTTGTATCACAATTTATAACATTTTACTGAACCAACAGTTTTCAAAGAATACAACGAAAGGTTTTTTAATAACCATAATAATACAATAACCTATTAATAACAATAATTCTTTAAAACATATTTTCAAAGTGCAATCCTCCTGCCTCAATACATTTTTGACATCTTTTGGTAATTGAATTGATTGCTGCCAATATTTGATGTCGATTTTGACTTAATTGGTGGCATGCTTGTTGAATTCGTTCAATCAACTCTTCCCTTGTGTCAATTGTTGTTGCGTATACAACATCCTTTAAATAGCCCCATGCATAAAAATCTAATGGGGTTTTATCAGGTGACCTTGCTGGCCAAGCCACTGGTCCTCTTCCTACTTCAGGTGGATCGTTATTCGTGATATGCCCTATCCATCTCTCCGGATAATTTTCATTCATCCAGTCTCTCACCTGTCGTCCAAAATGCGCTGGAGCACCATCCATTTGGAACCAACTATTATGGCGTACTTCGACGGGTATATCTTCAAACAGGTCGTACAAGTTATTTGTTAAAAAGTCAAGGAAAAGCACAGAGTTCAGTCGAGGTGGTAAGAAAAATGGACCACAAATATAACCGTTGGTTAGCCCAAGCCATACGTTAATACTAAATTCGTGTTGAAAGGACCTAATTCGAATACCTCTAGGGTTTTCTTGAGCCCAAATGTGAGAATTATGGTGATTGAATACTCCCGTTCTTGTGAAACAGGACTCATCAGTCCATAAAATCTTATGTAGGAACTGTGGATTTTCTTGAACAGATTTCAGTATCCAGTTACAGAAGGTAAGACGACGATTTTCATCACCAGGAAGTAAATTTTGCACTGGTTGTAAATGATATGGTCTTTGATTATCCTTATGAAGAACACACAATATTTTAGATTTAGATTTTCTCAACTGCAAGGCTGCTCTAGGTGAACTTAGCCGAGGATTGTTATTAAAAGCTCTGATTATGACATTTTCTTCATTAATTTGTCCCCTAGGCTGCCGGTCCATGACGATTTTCAAGCCAAAGTCACGAAAACGTTGATGCATGGTCACAAAAACACGCGCATTTGGTTCCCTCCGATCTGGATATCTTGTGCGATATTCCCTGACAGACAGCAGCTGCGGCATTTCCATCGCAGAATCCGCAAACAACGTGTATGTCTGCAGACTCGGCATTATTGAATAAGTTTGGCATGTTTTCGTGGAGACATTACACAAACAATGGGACACAAGATACAATACAAGTGCAAAAGATGCCGAAATGTCAATATTTCGAGGCGTGACGCAAGGCTACTTGATTACTTGATTATGTGTAGCCCGAAGTATTGCACTCTACAAAAGGGGTTGCTTCATTTTAAATCGGCGTTTTCGTACATGTTTTCAAATTTGCATAAATATCTCGAAAACGAAGCCTCTAATTGAAAATTTGCAAGTATAACGTTTTTTCCTAAATTAAATCTGGAATCAAAAAATGTGAGCAATTTAATAAAATAACCAGTGGTGTAAAAAATAGGTGGGGAGAAAAGGTGGCACCTCCCATTATCTACGCTCCTGAAAAATTTTGACGGAACACGTTATAACCATTCGACGGATACTTATTTTAGTAATCTTTGCTTAAAATTTGAATAAAATCGGTTGAACGGTTCAAAAGTTATGCGAATAAAACGATTATTTTTTCCCAACTTTGAAGGGCTGTATCTCCGTTATTAGTCCCATTGAAAATAAATTTTCTGGGGAAAGTCCCCTTCATTTTCGATTGTCTATCACCTCCTAAAATTAATGTATTATAAACTGGACCACCCTGTATATATATATATATATATATATATATATATATATATATATATATATATATATATATATATATATATATATATATATATATATATATATATATATATATATATATATAGATATATATATATATATATATATATATATATATATATATATATATATATATATATATATATATATATATATATATATATATATATATATATATATATATATATATATATATATATATATATATATATATATATATATATATATATATATATATATATATATATATATATATATATATATATATATATATATATATATATATATATATATATATATATATATATATATATATATATATATATATATATATATATATATATATATATATATATATATATATATATATATATATATATATATATATATATATATATATATATATATATATATATATATATATATATATATATATATATATATATATATATATATATATATATATATATATATATATATATATATATATATATATATATATATATATATATATATATATATATATATATATATATATATATATATATATATATATATATATATATATATATATATATATATATATATATATATATATATATATATATATATATATATATATATATATATTAAACGTGGACTGAAAAACTTTTTCCTCGCAATTTTCGCGGTACAGATTATTTAAGGCAAATAGTATTCTTCCCTGTTTATGATATTGTGTGAGTACCATTTTTTCGCTGCTACATGATTACTTAAAGGACAATGTTTAATTCGCCGACACGCAGTTACTCATGACCCAGGAAAGTTTGTCTCTTGTATAGCAGTTCTCACTACTTCAAACATATATTATTCCAGGTGCTGTATAATGTGGTATAAGGACATTATCTTGCTCTTGAGTGGAAACTTTCGGCCTTCCTGTGGATTTCTTCTTTTCAAGGGTTCCGTCTATTTCCCATCTCTGCGTAATTTTCAGCACAGTATTTTTTCTTGTATGCATAATATTGGTTACTTCTCTGAGGAGAGTCCATCATCTAAAAATGAAACGATGCGGCCTCTTTCTGTAAGGTTCAGTGCAGGCATTTTGGAGTTTTGACTGACAATAAATATTTTTCTGTGACTTTAGTGACAGGCAAACAGTTGTCAATGTGACTTTTTTCCAAACCTGATTAACATCACTCAGAAGTGGCTGTACAACACTTTATTGAACACAGCTGTACATAGGACATAGACGTCTATATTTGTATTAATTTCGCATAACATTTTCTAGGTACTTACATGCAATATTAACTCGAAGTATTATAATAAGAAATACCAATCTACTTCAAGTAATGCATTATAGTATAAACTTTTCCGACATAAGATTTTATGTCCGAATTTTCTTGGCGAACCAATATTTGTGCACTTAGTGTTGTAAATGGTAATTTTACAATTTGTAAGTTACAAAAATTACTGTAAAATTACGAGGAGGCCTAAAATTACGGTAATTTCATTTATGTAAAAAACGTAATATATGTAAATTTTAAAAATTTGGGTAACTTTTGGTAATATATATTACATGCCTATTTGAATTTCTCACCTAAGCGCCTCCTAAGGTTATATTCTGTTGTTATGGTCAGGTGTTAGTGTCTACTTGTCAATGCAATTTTATGTGTAGTGTAGTAATTTTTTCTCAGTAAGAATTCTACTTAATGCAATTTTTATGTGTAGTATAGTAATTTTTTCAATCAGGTAAGGATTCTTAAGAGTTTAATTTGTATCTCTGTGAATGTTTTGGTATTTATTTTAAATCCAGCATGGTCAAAACAAAAACTGCTGTGTGGTACTATTTCCACCATGCACATCAAATCAGTAGCTCTCATAAAACCTCGCGCGTTATTTGTAAATTTTGTAAAGGGTAGTACGCAAAAAATTCTACTAGGATGAAGAATCATGTAACGAGTTCCACAAAGGTACTATTAAAGAACGATACACTTATATCAAATAATGTTTCTGTGTTTAATAATATTTGCCATGGCCAGCCAATCTTAAGTCATAAACAGTCGATTTAACTTCAGGTAGTATTTCTAATAGTAATCACAGTCTTGTCAGTCAGTATTGTTGATACAATTACCAAATTTGGGCATAAGTAACTGCTTAGAATAAGGCAAAGTAAAACGTTTTTATATTGTGACTTTAGAAGTTAGTTCTTACGTTTCTTTACTTTTCATCAAATACTCTTGTTTGATTCTTATAAACTTTTTTTTGTAAAATTGTAGATTTGTTAAAATTTGTACATACCTATAAAGAAATTTGCCTTATTTTCTACAATTTAGAAAACAAGTAGAAATGAATGGAAAATATTTCATTTTGTAAAATTTATGACAGCGTAGGTACAGTGCCGTTCAATTGAAAGTAAACGACTCTTATGAGAAATTTTGGAAATTTTCCCATTGTGAAGCAGGCTTTTGTAAACAGATCACATTCAAAATTATTTTAGGTTGAGGTATCTGTCAGTTATAGGGTGACAACATTTTATATACATTATTTATTAAGGAAAATCTATATGGTAAGGACGTCTCTTGTATCCATAATACATGTATAAAAATCCATTAAATTAACAAACTAACTGAGAACTTAAGAAAATTACTATGAATTAATATTTGGTCCAAGCACCATTCGCGTTTATAACTTTTTGAAGCCTATTTCTCATAGACAATATTAGTGTCCTGGTGTAATCCTCGCCAATATTTTCCCAGGCATTTTCAATCGCCAACCACAGTTCTTCTACGTTCGCTGGTCGGCAATTTCTGCTATACATGTCTTTTTCCATTTGTGCCCATACATTTTCTATCGGATTTAAATCCGGCGACTTAGAGGGCCAAGGCAGAGTGTTAATATGGTTTGTATTCAGCCATTCGGTAACAACTCGTGATTTGTGAATAGAAAAATTATCCTGAAATATAAATTTAATTGAAATATGGAAAAAGGAAAGAGGAAAGAAAAATATTTTCCTGCTGGAAAGTGAAGTTCTCGGGATATAAAATGGAAACGGAAGGTAACATAACATATTCCAAAATTCGAGCGTAGCTTTGACCAGTAAGACGCTTTCTGATTCTCCAAGTAACACCTGCTTCTTGGAAACATATCCATGCCCACACGTTGATAGAGAAGCGACCACTACGAGCTGTAGGATTTATATACCGCTCTTCATATAGGCAATTTCTTGGGCGATATACACGCACAGAGCCATCATAGCAAGATTGAAACACTTTTTCGTCTGAAAAAATTGTGTTGTCCCAAAAGTCCTGTGGCACACCGACAAATTGGTTGGCAAAGTTTAACCTCTGCTCCTTATGCCGTGGCAACAGAGCAACTTTATTTGCAGCCGAAAAATTCTTCAGCTCAGATGCTCTGATACGTCGTCTTGCGGTTTCCACCGAAGCAGGAAAATTTGTTAAGAGTTTGCAGGCAGTCACTGCTGTATCAAAAGGATTCTGTTGAAGGTGGTCAAGGACGAGTTCGTCTTCCTCGATAGTACTGAATTTCTGACGGCCCCCTCTATGGACGTACTCAACAGTTCCTTCTGCATTCCATTTTTGCTTAATTTTGTAAATGCAACCTTTACTCACATTCAAAGTATGTAATTATACTAATTATACAATATTATTATCACTAATATTGAGGGATGATATTCATCCTCCGATGTTAGTGGCGTGAAATGGCTAGTAACTTCCCATTTTATATTAGTCATAACTAAATCTAATATACCATCTATATTGCATATATAATTACATTGCACCAAGTTATGAAAACTTAAAAAAAAATTGTGTTGTGTAATATATAACTTTTGTGTTTTAGTGTGGAATATACTACAAAGTGTATAAAAAATGAACTATTATTCAATACAACTTTACATTCAATATGTCTACTTATGGTATTCTATTGTTAATAAGAGATATATCTAATTTTCTTACATTTAGGTAGGTAACTCATATATCGATTACTCTATTGTACTATACGATACGATATCGATACTTTGAAAACCTCGTAAGTTTACTTTTTGGCCATATTGACATTCATGCGTTTAGGCTTTGGTATTGCACGTACTTTGAGAATTTCGTCCGGTATATTGCAGTGACGCTATTACAAACAGTGGCGCCTATCGATGTATCGATTTTTATTCGCCTGACTAGTCATGTGGTATACGGACGCCATTAAGAGGCGGCAAATATTCTTTGTTTACTTTTGATCAACGTATGTTTTGTTCAAATTCAAATATTACACTTCCCACATTATCTTGGTTTTGTTCTTTAGGCTGCATTGTTTTAAACAATATTAAAACCCATAATATTTATATTTTTTTATAGAAAGCTGCCAAAAATGCTGTAACGCAACTGAAAGTCTATTTGCGAAACTGATTTATCGAACTAACATTTTAAGAAAACATCATTATGTGTATACTTTGTGTAGGTAACGATAATAAAATAATTATTCATTTTTAAAACTATCCTAAACAGCCTTTTTTTAGGTACAACGAAAGTTTTTATCGCAGCTACACGGCTTTCTCATAAAACACCAAATTAAAATATCATATTGCATTAAAATACCTCAAAAATAATAGATTTTAAACAAAACATTTGAAATTCCTGTGGTAATAATACAAACCCGCCAAAAAGGGGCCTCTTAATGGCGGATGGGTGCTACGTGTTTGCATTTTAGCTTTTAGCATCTATTTCGAAAAATACTTTTGTCGGTGATTATTGTTGATTCAATACTCGTGTTCATGGACTTGTCCGTTTTTGATGGTTGATTTTTACTTCGATTTAATTTTGAATTGGGTTTAGTTATATTTGATTTTTAGGGTTGTTGTAGTGTTGTGGCAGGAGGTGTTAGGGAGTTGCTGGTACTGATTTGTTAGCGTTTGTTAGTATTACATAGATATATGTTTGCCTGGCGTTGGTACATTGTTCTTAAGCCTATATTAGTGGTTTGGGTCTTTTATATTTATTTACATATTTACATTTTGGTTTAGTCATGCTTTCTTTATTTTTCATTTTGGATGCCTCTTTTTGTATTTTATATTATATTGTTTTTTTGGTTGTTCTTTTTTGTGTTTTTTGGGAGCCATAGATTAAGTAAATAAATAATCAGTCGTGATGCACGTAATTTTCGCTGCTAAATGATAAACGACATCTACACAAACTGTATTGAAACTGAGGGTTCTACTGAGACTTTTAGATGGAACTGTAATACAGTTTCGATATTCTCTCATTCATAAATTATGCTCCGCCTTTTCATTTTCCACTTATGTCGAAAGTTCAACCCCAGCCGGCTAATCTAACAGCTACAATACTATGAATGTTGCCAAGTTTACATGGCAAGTTTAAATGCTAAGTAAAAAAAGTAAACGGATAATCTCAATATTTAAAATATTATAACACTTTCTTTAGTTATATCAAAATAAGAATTTGCAGATATGAAAAAAACACTACATGGTGAGATGATATATTTACTTTCTAAAATAAATCCACTAATATTTTTCTACGATCATTTATTTCAAATAACGGGTGTGTTCAATTCGAGAGTTTACTTTACAGTCGTTTGCCGATTTTTGCACTAATTTAGATTAAAGTTAATAAAAGCTGCTGGTAGCCATCAGCAAGCGTTTTTAATTTTAATTTTAAAATTTAAAAAATTCTGTGACACCAGAAGTAATATAATTTAATAAAATTATTTGGTATTAGTACGAAATGTACGAAATGTACTTCGTTAATTTTTTGCTCGTATAACAAATTTTAAAATTAAAATATCCATTAAAATTGGATGATTTGATACCAACGCGCGAGTTACATCCCGTATCTAGCTGGCGTTCTTAGAAATTGGACGCCTTCACAAGCATCTTTGAATTCTTATCTGTAGATTATGCATTCTTGTGTGCCAGTAATTATCATTATTTTATTCAGTTAGACTTGATCAATTTTACGAGCAGCACGCTCCCCAATAAAGTTTAATTCACCTGTGTAATTTGTAAATTGTTTTTAAAATGCCTTTTCTCGCGCCAATATTCTTGGTTAAGATGTGACCTCGAGGGACAGGGCCCCTAAGAAGGTCAGCAACTACGTAGATATACGTCATTGATAGGTACAAGTTTATATTAGAGCTTTTTATAGTTACTAAGGTACAGGCACAAAAATATCTTAATTAGTAAGGATTAATTAGTAACCCTAAACTGCAAACAGAGTTTGAAGGGCAAAATATTGAAACATAGAGAATTTTCGATGTTTCGAAAAAGCGATGGTACCAATGATGAAGACATTTATTTCGACGATATCTCCACTGAATTAATATTCACTTCATTTCTTATGATAATCACTTAACATGGCTTTTGATCTAGTAGATAATTATAATATACGTACTGGTTTTGTCTCATAAATAAGAAGACATATATTTAAAGCATACAATGCATCAAAAACTAGGTAAAGTTAATGCGAGGGCAATTGAAACTGTATAAAAACAACAGCCGGCAAAAACAGTCAGCTCCTCTTTATTGTGCATCCGATTTATTGTCCGGCACGCGGTCAACAAAGAAATGATTTACGACGCAGCAGGCCAGTCTGTTTATTTTCTTTACACGAACGAGTTTTGTACGCAAAGCAGCAATCCGTGGGCCATTGAGGACACTTCGCGATGCCTATCCATTTTCTAATCCAGGCCAATGTAACTATCATATTTTAGTGTTCTCATACAGCACCTAGAGCTGTGACCTTGAACGCTCCTTCTTACGTAGATATCTCCCACACTATAGAAAAGACGGACGAGAAAACGGAAAAAGTTTTACTGCAATTAACATGCAGCAGACCTGCCAAATAGTGCCCAGGTTATATAAATGTTAATGCGAACGCGTAGCCGTAGATAGTTCATCGATAGTTGACTTTAAGTTCCAGTAACGGACTCACATGCACTATTTCAACTACTCTTCGAATCTCAATACCACTGCTAAATACATAGGACGAAATTTCAAGATAAATGCGTACAGTCCTGTGCTTTAGCACCGACCAGCTTCAATTCTCCTCGTATTAACTTTGGCTACTTTAATTTAATGATTCTTTAGACAACTTTTCAAGCAATACGTTTATTTATATAACGATGTAAGTACACAAATGTAGATACCCACCTAATTCATTATTTATATTGATGTAGTTAATTGCCGTTTTGACGTTTATTTCATATTTTATTAGACACAGAATAAAACATACACTGAGCTCGTAAAGTTTGGAATAAATTCAATTAATCGTTATTGAAGGATTTTCACAGGAAATCCTCGGACACGTCAACTTTATTTTATAAAATGTCACTTTTTTCAGCCATCGATTTTTTTTTTGTTTTGTTCGTTTTTGAGCTATGACGTCATCGACAATTTTTTTAAATGACAACCCATTTTTTTTTTCACGGATTTCGATAGAGCACATTTTTCTGAGTGCGAATATGTTAAAAACATAGTACCTTTAACATTAAAGTGTTCGAGATATTCGGTTGCAAAGTTTTAAGAATGAATTATACAAGCGATGACCAAATGCTAATCATTTATCAAGAAAGCGCAGGAAAAACAACAGTTTTGACAGTTGTCACAATTTTGAAGTTTTTCCTCGCAAGTTTGTGTTTTAATCAGTTGAATAATATCATTAAGTAAGTTGATTAATCATTATTCCATCATAATTCATTTTATTTAAAAATGGTCCGTCGTTTGAGTGAAAGGGAAAGAATCGAAATTTTGATGATGATCGGTTACGGGGACAGAGCTCGCACACAAGTAGAAGTTTGCCGTTTATTTAACAACAAATATCCAAACAGAGAACCAATTACACAGTCCACCGTTAGCAAAATAGAACAAAAGTTTTTAGAAGTGGGTCATACGAGAGATCGCCCTAGAACGGGTCGTCCACCAGTGCAACAAGATGTTAAATTGAATGTTCTACTAGAGCTTCAAGAAAATCCCCATTTACCCACCCGCCAAGTGGCGGCAAACAACGGAATAGTTCAAAGCTCCGTCTTGAAATATTTGAAATTGAACAAATGGCATCCGTATAAAGTGGTTTTGGTCCAAGAGTTAAACGAAGATGATCCTGACCGTAGGTTACAGTTTTGCCAAACCATGTTGCAACGCCTGATTGATGACGACGGATTTTTACGCAATATTGTTTTTTCTGATGAGGCTACCTTTTATCTCGACGGCACAGTTAACCGGCAAAACTGTAGATATTGGTCTCCTGAAAATCCACACTGGAAAATGGAAACTCGTAGTCAGTTTCCACAAAAAGTTAACGTTTGGGCTGGTATTGTAGGTAATCGTATTTTGGGCCCATTTTTCTTTGAAGGCGTATTAACAGGTGAAATATATTTAGAATTTTTAAGAGACGACTTAGTCCCTGCACTTGCGGTACTTTATCCAAATGACGTAGATCTAGATCTGCCCCATCACACGATATGGTACCAACAAGACGGTGCACCACCCCATTTTGCAGTGATCGTTCGCGATTATTTAAACCATGTATTTCCTAACCATTGGATTGGTCGCAGGGGAACTATCGAATGGCCCCCTAGATCTCCAGATCTCACTCCCCTAGACTACTTTTTATGGGGCTATTTAAAGAGCAAAGTCTATTTCAATAGACCAAATACCATCGAAGAATTAAAGGACAGAATTCGCAATGAAATTCGAACCATTCAACCCGATACTGTTGGTAAGGTTCTGCAGGAGTTTCAGTGGCGGATGGGATATTGCCAGGAAGTGAATGGAGGTCACTTTGAAAATTTACTCTGATTTTATTTTTTACTTTAATTATTTATCATTTATTTGTTAAAATATTTTTTTATTTGTTTAAATTGTTGTTAAAAAATTAAACAGATTACTCCCAAATCTTTCAAAATGTTCGATAAGCTACCAAAATAAATAATATTACTCCTTAATCTTTTAAAATGTAATAAGCTATAAGCTATTAGAATCAATAAGCTTTTAAAAATCTTGACCCGCCCGATAGCTTATGCATGGTGCCATGGTACATTTTATAAACTTTGCAACCGAATATCTCGAAAACTTTAATGTTAAAGGTACTATGTTTTTGACATATTCGCACTCAGAAAAATGTGTTCTATCGAAATCCGTGAAAAAAAATATGGGTTGTCATTTAAAAAAATTGTCGATGACGTCATAGCTCAAAGACGAACAAAACAAAAAAAAATCGATGGCTGAAAAAAGTGACATTTTATAAAATAAGGTTGACGTGTCCGAGGATTTCCTGTGAAAATCCTTCAATAACGATTAATTGAATTTATTCCAAACTTTACGAGCTCAGTGTATGTATGTCCTATTTACGAGCTAACTGAATAATTTTATATGTTATATTGGCAATATTGATTATTTATTGACCAACTTTTCTTTTCGCCTAGGTACGTAATCTGCCGGCCTAAAAAATGAGCCACTAAAATTATTGTTATCGTGTAATCAAAGTTTATTTGATGACAGTTATAGAATTTATGACATTGATTTATTAATGTCAGTGTAAATCAGCTTTTTTTCTACTTTACTTAAGTGAAAATATCTTAAATATCATGCCAGTCCATTTACATGCAGGCGAAAAATGCAGTTTTGGTCGAAAATTCGATTCGACAGGCAAGTTAAAATTTAAACATTGCTTCAAGCACGGCAAAGGGAATTGTAAGGAGATCGAGACTGGAAAACGGAGTGGAAAGGCAAAGAGGAAGTGGCCACCCTCGGGTAACAACTGCACAGCAGAATGTTTTGCCTGTGGATCACTTGCGAAACAATCCTTTTGATACTACTGGGATTGCAAAGACTACAGTGCAGTTTCCAGCTTCGAATAGGACCACTCGAAGAAGAATCAACGAGTCGGAATTGAAGAACTATTCCGCTGCAAACAACTACTTTTTACTGGGTGACCGTCATAAAGATGCACGCCTCGAATACGCTCATTTGAATTTGAGACAACAGGAAGAGTTCTGGAATAATGTAATCTTTAGTGCCGAAAATCGTTTCAATCATGCCATAATGGCAGTATAAAAGTGTATAGTGTTTCGGACTTTGTCCTTGGGTAAAAATTATAATAAGAAGTTGGCAAGAGGTGAGTAAAAGTAATGGTACGTCGAGTTTCGACGTATATTAATTTATCTTATTTAGGTGGGCTGTGCGAGGAACGATTCCCCGTATGAGATCTAGTAAGTATAGCTAATGACTATGGATTTAATTTAGAGTATATTGTTAATTGCTGGTGGAAAACAGGGCGCCACTAAGTTTTTCCTAACTTAGAAAAGGATGAAGGTTTTCGCCAAGCTAACCCAACGGCCCCAGGTGCCCTGAGCACGATCCTGCGTAACGGGCAATGTCGAGCTAATTGTATAATTTCGTTCACTTACCTTTTTGTCTAACGCCTACGGGATCCCTGGCGGAGATGGCACTTGATTTTAAGAATAAGTGAAATATCTGATTTATATCTTAGCACTGAAGTTAATTTTAAATGCAAGCGCGTCACCCTAGATGTCAAAGAGAAACACTGGGTCTATAAGGTGACGCTACGGTACTACCCCGGTTCGATCCCAAGGGTGTATCGTTTACTAGAATTGATATGAAGCTCTCAACTTAGCTAATTAGGGGGAAATGAGGGGGAGAAAGAAGTGAAAATCCAATATCAGATTAAATGAGAAACAAAATATGTGACACTACTAGCCTTGCTACGGTCTCTTGCCGAATGGGCAATACAGAACTTCGGACTGCGAGCTAGTCGTAGTAGCTTCCACACGAAATCAATTAAAATAGAATTTTCCTACAATAATTATAGCCTGTAATTTAATTATAATATAAATAACTAATTTCCCAAACCAGTAATAGTTTAGTCAAGAAAGAAAAAATACGAACTTAAGGTTTTACGCTGATAAAAGTGATTGAGATTATGAATAGACGTTATAGTGAGTTAATGAGTGTTTGTAATAAGGCGTTATGCTGAAATTGTGCTAGTAAAAAGACTCTGATTGTTATTTTGCTACTGACACGGTACGAAAGCTACGCACGCGAGAGCTGCATACACCAGAGAGCGGGCCTCAGCCTGGCTTTTCTTTTATATTTACCTTTTGATAGCTGTTTTCCCCATTGGTTGAATTTGCGACCAATAGGAGGCGTTTATTAACTCGCATCTCACAACACTAGACCACCGAATTTACGATATAATGAGATTTTGATCAGACCTGTTATCAGAAGTGGAAGATTTGCAGTAAACGTTTGGGCTTGGATAAGTCATGCCACACCAGGTGTATGTTGGAGAATTGGCGAAAGATTAGACCAATTTGCTTACAGGCGGATTCTTGAAAATGTTATGTTGCCTTCAGTAAATTTAATGTATGGTGAAAATTTTGTTGTTCAACACGGTGCTCTATCCACAAAGCCCATACAATAAGAACTTAGTTAGCCGAATACAATGTCACCACCCTAAAGAGGCATGCTTATAGCCCGGATCTTAATCCCATAGAAAATGCTTGGGGGACTTCTTATGAAGAAAATTAATACTAGGAACTTTCGTCCTCAGAACGCAGAAGAACTATGTGTCGCTATAGAGGAGGCATGGGAAGAGGTAGTTACGCAAGATTTGTGTCTAACGCTATCGGCTTCAATTCCTCAAAATCTAAATGCAGTAACTGAACACAATGGTGCAATGACTAAATATTAAGCCAACATAATTATTTTTTTCTTATTTATAATACTTGTTTTTGATTTTGAGTTGTCAATTATTGTGTTATAATATAGGTAACCTTATTATAAGTAATAACTTTTTCAATTTATTTAAAATTCAAACAATATTAACCTTGTTATATTGATTTTATTTATTACACTGTATACTGCAGGTATATTAGGCCGGAAAAAGCAGCATCTGCTAAAAAAATCCGAGTGAGCCTAAATTTTGTTTACACCTTTATTTTAATATTGGACTATCATAGCACTATCTAAAAAGTCCCTATCAATATCGCGCTTGCGTTTGTAGTTATTTAGGGTCCAAGGTCACGAAAACCTTATTTTCTTAAGTAAAGATCTTTTCCGTACAACCAACGCAACGATTCTAAAATAACACAGGTAAATTATGCTGCAAGGCGCACCAAAAAACTGAAAATAGATTTCATTTCATTGTTTGACGAAGCAATGCAAGTGAGTGACACTTAGCCAAGAAAAGTTCCTATCTAATCGCTCAAATAAAATTGGATTAATATCAGTGGTAATGGACAAACTACAATCTAATAACAAAGCTGTGAAACAAGCTAGAGACGACGCCGACGTTTTAATAGTTGAAACGGCACTTGATAAATCACAACGCAACATCACTATTATCGTTGGAGATGATGTAGATTTACTGTTTCTTCTAATAGGACGTACTACTCCAAACCAAGATGTTTTCTTCCTTAAACCAGGGAGAGGGAAAATAAAATCAAAAACATACTCCTCTTCTAGACTAATTAAATTTCCAAATTGTAAGAAGCGCCTGTTGTTATTACACGCTATTACTGGCTGTGACACAACGTCTGCAAATTAATTGTAAATTTTCTATTGAAAACTTTCGTTACATGACATTTGCGAAATTAACAAGACTTGATACCCAGTGAAGTTGTCGTCACTTCCATCTACTGCCGCAGCTGCATGTCAACATCTAAGTGTGTTATCAAGTACAGAACTGGCTTGGAAATAATTTAAATCCTGAATAATGGGGATGGACGATAATTAATAATATTTTACCCCTTAAGACTCTATTACCAGCTGCACCAGATGTACTTTTAAATACTATTTTTTTGCAACTGCACTAAAGAATGCAACACAAATTGCTGGTGCAGAAAAGTTGGATGTCCTGTGTGGCCATTGTCCCGGCCAGTCATGTCTCAAAACAAATGTTGATAGTAGCGCTATCAAAGAAATTATTCAGGATGAAAAAGATGAAGAGCTTGATCTTGTTGAACTCTTGACACAAGATATAGAAGAAAAAGAAAATATTGGGGAGGACAACGAGAATCTGGAGGATGGGATAAAGGACGAGAACTTGGAAGAGATAAGAGAGGGTGAAGACGTGGAAGAGGGGATTTCGAGAATGAGGATGAGCTGTAGAACAAGCAAAACCATGGATACCCTGTGTTTTCTTCGCTTATACTGTGAAAACGGTTAGTTTAAGTAAAACATGTATATAATATTTTTTGTTGAGGGTTTTTTAATATTTATTCTTACATAACCAAAAAAATCATAGGACCTACAGAGAGCAAAATATTTGTGGAAAAACAATTTCTGTGACATTTGACCTTGAATAACTTGAAACGCAAACAATATATCGGTGGGGACTTTGATATATTATTAGTATAATAAAAGTAAAAATCTATGCAAAGTTTCAGCTCACTCGGATTTTTTTAGTAGATCAACCCCTATGTGACTGACTAATATTATATTATAATTAATTGCATTGCTTGTGGGTTTAAATACAATAGCGTTAAAATCACAGCATAATAAATTTCTATGTGCGGTTTGCATCGCATAAAATTCACATGAGTTAGAAACTAAGTAGGTAGTCAGCACTCAGATTAAATCTCAAGTAGAGACCAATTTACAATACATTTCGGGGGAAAAAGCTATAAGACATGGCTCGTTTTTTTTTATCGGCAGGGTACCATAAAATCATATAATATTTTTTAAATTTATATTTTATATATATTATAAGATTTATACGGATAATTCTAGAGGATAAAGTCAAATAAAATAATTTTCAATTTTTAGAAAATATCATAATTTATACATTGAATGGCCATAATAGATAATATGCCAAACTATAATAGGTCCTTACTTTCAGGGAGCGTGGACTCTGACATTGAAGACTACTCAGCCAGTGTGAATGCCGTATTTCTAAGAAGGGCATCAACGCGTAGGTCACGTCGGGGTAGCCAAAAAGACCCTTCTTACCTAGGAATGGAAAATGACATAAGGCGATCATCGGTATTTACCACAAGCTCCGGCGAGTATGTACCACCACTTATTTATTTTATAGGTCCTATGGCCAGTAATATCATTTTATAGCGTCTATGGCCAGTAATATCACGAGTTGTCGTCGCCAGTCGATAGCTTCTCCTTCTTTCTAGGCGTGCTGGAAGAGTGCCGACGTATCGAGAAACTACCGTTTTCGGACATATAAGCAGGTTGCCAGCGGCGGATCTCTGTTAATGTTGAAGGCGTGTATAGTAAACATCGATAAAAGACTAGTTATACATACATTGTGTTTTGTAGTTAGTTGTTCACCAGAATCTAAGTTTAGTCTATAAGACGTGTTGTTGGAGAGAGACCACCCGGTTTAATTAATTAATTGATTAACTAAACAGTATTCTCACTTATAACGCAGTCAAAATAGCTTAAAATGTAGGGGTAAGGTTACAAAAATTCTCATAGAGCTGAAAATTGGTACGAATGTTGGGAGCATCATTATAATTGAAATGTGAAAATTTTCCATTGATCCTACATCTGCAAAAACATGGGTGTGTGCTTATGACCACACGATAAAAGTGAAAACTAATTTTCGAATTTTAAAATACATACTGTAACCGTCCGCCCGTATTACCACAACCCGCAATACATCGCACCCGTTAATACAGTTTTCACTTAAAAAATGCTAGAACATACCTGAGTATGAAATATTATCGCTATTGGTAAGATGCAGCAAGCGTCAATCTTGTGATCTTAAACACACACTATTATCTTATGTTGATGAATAACGTCTTATGCATACACAGCAAATTCTGTCACATTTACATATGTACACATAATAATATGAATGATATTAAATTACATAAAATTAAAAATCATGATTTATTCTCAGTGTTTTAAAATAAAGTCAAATTTTAAAATATATACTGTAACCGCGGTGTACGGGTGCGGTGTACCGGGCACCCGTTTATACACGTTGACCAAACGCCCGTGACACAGATGCTTCAGGCAACCGGCGCTAGATGCCGCCCCACTGTATGTCGCTCCAAAATACCTACTCATATTTAGCAAGTACTGCGACGGCAGTCGATTCGATTCAATTTAATTCGATACAGAGCGGAAAACAATTGGACGGTAATCGGACCAGACGGAACCTCACGTAGTCAATGTAGTGATGGACGATATTATGATTTTTCAATCACCACGTGAATCGTTAAGATGAATTTTAGATCAGTGATTTTAAAACGTGACGTGATCACGACATTCACGACTTCGGGTAAGATAGTGAAATTGTTCCTTATCGCTAAATAAATATAGTATATGATTGTGTTCCTTTCAAGTTGTTTTTTTAAATTTATTTAAATCAAGTACAAAGTTTATTTTCGAATGATAAACATCTGACTTATAATAAATATGATAATGTTCCTTAAAAATATTATTATTCCCTAAATAATATCGGTTTTATATTATTCACATTTTGTGCTGAAATATAAAAGGACATGTTTTGTAATAAAAAGAATTGCTAGTTATTTTAACGTTTTAATTTAATTTAATTTTTAATTTAATTTTTAAGTTTTAATTGCTAGTTATTCTAACGTTAAAAAACGTTATAACGATACGGAAATCAATGTACCTACATAGCTCTAATCACAATATACTTGAATATCGTGATATTGTCAGTTTTCACATTTTAAATATACCCAGTGAAATCACGAGATATCTATACCATCCTGATATTTATTTACAAGTGAAATATATACAACATTAAGGCATGGAATTGCTTGCCTTATGTATTAATTATATAGTTGCAGACGAAAGTGAACATAAGGGACACGATAGTGAATAATTTATATTGTAAAACCGATATTGGTATTGGAAAATCGTGATGTATCACCCATCACTAAGTCAACGAGTGGACTGAGGGTTACATAGACGAACGTGACAGCTCAGTCTCATTCAATACCCACAAGCTCTCTCTACTGTCTCGCTCTGCCGACTGATCCTCTCTCACTTAGTCGACTCGACTTTACCCGAAGGAGCGTTACATAGCCGAGCCTGACGCATGACGGTCCAGTCTCATTCAATACCCACAAAAATAAAAGTGCTGAGCGCGCCTAAGGAAATATTCACCTCAAAAATTTATTCAAGGTCAAAGTTCTCAAATATGGGTTTTTCAAAGTTCTATCATAAAGATCAATTAGACAAAAACAGATCATGCAATTATGTATAAATTTTATTCTTACATTTCTACCCCTAAGAATCACCATTTCTGAGATATAGCTATTTAAAAAGTTGAAAGAGTTGTGTTCTCCATAATATGTACGAGTACTCCCCCCATACACTATGTTACTGTATATGGGCGTTGCGTTAATTGCTTGCATGTGTATGGGCGTTGCGTTAATTGCGTTAAAAACTGGCGTTAATTGCTCCATTTGGGCACTTGTCACTTTCAAAGTCACTTGACACTTGCAAGGAAAGCAAAATTCACCAACAAAAAAAGAACTTATAGGCAACCTGCGAATTTTACTCCAGCGTTCTCAACGGCATTTCTAGTAAGTTCTTGTTAGTCAAATTCCAATTTAACACTCGGAGTAGTTTCCACAAACACCAAAAGACTTTCACTTCGCTCGACGCGCATTTCGCCAACCAAGTCGGCATCATCCGGAGACGATTAAAACTGACTTTTAACTCAGTTTTAATCGTGCCAACCTGATCCATCCTATATTATTTGATATATTTGATCTCGAGATATCTATATTAATTACCATCCTATATATTTCCTCCTGATCATCCTGATCCATCCTGATATTATTTGCAAGTGAAATATATACAACGTTAAGGCATGGAATTGCTTGCCTTATGTATTAATTATATGGTTGCAGACGAAAGTGAACATAAGGGACACGATAATGAATAATTTATATTGTAAAACCGATATTGGTATTGGAAAATCGTGATGTATCACCCATCACTAAGTCAACGAGTGGACTGAGGGTTACATAGACGAACGTGACAGCTCAGTCTCATTCAATACCCACAAGCTCTCTCTACTGCCTCGCTCTGCCGACTGATCCTCTCTCACTTAGTCGACTCGAGCCGACTTTACCCGAAGGAGCGTTACATAGCCGAGCCTGACGCATGACGGCCCAGTCTCATTCAACACCCACAAAAATAAAAGTGCTGAGCGCGCCTAAAGAAATATTCACTTCAAAAATTTATTCAAGGTCAAAGTTCTCAAATATGGGTTTTTCCCAAGTTCTATCATAAAAATCAGTTAGACAGAAATTGTAGATCATGCAATTATGTATAAATTTTATTCTTACATTTCTTCCCCTAAGAATCACCATTTCTGAGATATAGCCATTTAAAAAGTTGAAAGAGTTGTGTTCTCCATAATATGTACAAGTACTCCGCCCATACACTGTGTTACTGTATATGAGCGTTGCGGTAATTGCTTGCATGTGTATGGGCGTTAATTGCGTTAAAAACTGGCGTTAATTGCTCCATTTGGGCACTTGTCACGTTCAAAGTCACTTGACACTTGCAAGGAAAGCAAAATTCACCAACAAAAAAAGAACTTATAGGCGACCTGCGAATTTTACTCCAACGGCGTTTCTAGTAAGTTCTTGCTAGTCAATTTGCAATTTGATAGAAAAGACGTTTTGTAGATTATAATTATTTTGTACTCTTAAATTATTAAATTGTCCCCGCTGCGGTATGAATAAACGTTCATCATACTCTGGAAACAATTGTTGTCATCTGTAAAAATAATTACGGAAATACTGACGGCACTGTGAAATTTTACGCTTTTCTTAGCAGATCCCATGAAAGGACAATACGAGATATTTGGTGAAGAGAAACTGGTAATTTCATTTCATGTTTACTCTTTACATGCATTTTATTACTCACATTTTTATGTTGCTAAACAAAAGTTGGAACCAACCAATTTGTCCCCTTTTCTATGTTCTCAGCGGAAAAATGTGAGAAACTAATTTGCTTGAAACCAAAATATATTATTTTTCTTTCAATTTCCACTAATAATTATTGTAAATATTTATGTTTTCATACAAAACACTTTCACTTTCATTTCTTTGTACAGCACCACACCAAACGCCAAACTAGTTTGTTGTCTAGTGAAAACTTGTATTATTCACCGAGGGAGGCGCTCGCGATCAATATTTGCAGGTCGCCTATTGTGGGTCTTTTTGGGAAAATCCCACTACTGTGTCGGATGAATTAGCAAAAATAGTAATAAGGTAATAAGAATCATATTGATTTGAACCGAAGTTTATTCAACGATATGAACTTTACAATAAGCTAATCGTGCGGTTTGAAATGGATTATAGGAATATAAGGGATTAGGGATTAGGTTGAAGTACCAGTCAGTCTATCGACTGACAAGCGGTAAATATGAATGATAAATACCTTATTTGGTAGATATGCTGAAATTAGCTGGGCCTAGTTTCTTCTTACTTCTTCGGTAGTGGGAAACACAGGTAAAAATGAGGAACAGTAACGAATTGTAATTATTGAAAATTTAATATTGTCGACAGCGGTGTACTAATTTTACTTGATGAATGAATGCCGTACTACCGCCGCCGATTTAGTTATCAAAAATTAAAAATGCATGCGTTAGACGCATGGGCGTGCATACGGGTATTCTGAACACTAATTGAGAATATCAGATTTCAACGTTTTAATGGAAATGATATCTTTTTGAAAGTGGGCCGAGAGTAATGGAATTACTACGTTGGCCAATGTTTGACTTTCAGCTAGGTCTTGCAGTTGGTGATGTATCGGTTCGTCATTAGTCATTCGTTCGCCATTCGACATTGATTGGATTTACTGACAAATAATTTCATAATTCGAACATAAATCCGAAGCGAATCCGAAATCATTCACATACGTAATATGAATGAATGAATGAATAACTGTTTTAGAAATATTATTTGTGCATATTTAATTATCTTATTTTTTGTTGGTTATTTTGCCACTTGAAATATAAATATATTAGATAACATATGTTTGCGCCGAATCGTCGGCCAAATCATGTATTTTTTTTTGCAATCACCAAACAAAAACTTTGACTTACCCTTTGGGGCAATAGTTTATTATATAATATTTTTATATTTCAGGCGGCATAACAACTAACATAAAAAGGTGAACAACATCTGTTGGCCATCAATTTAAAAATATACATATTTATATTTTTTTCACGCTCCGTATAGCACTGCTATAACTATGGATGAAAATTTACCGGCTGAAGTAACTCAGGAGGAGATATTCGAAAATATTAAGCTTCACAAAGAGGTCCTAAGCAACGTGAAAAATCAGCCCCTGCACATGAGGAAGAAACTGAAGTTAGTTCAACAAGCTAGAGCATATATAGAAAAGCATGAGGGTGCATTGCAAGAGAGGTTGGCTCAGAGTAATTCAACCCGTGATATGCTAGCGAGATGGAACATGTATTTAAGAAAAGTAAGTAATGAACATGTAAATCTCACAGAACAGAAATAGAGTTGTATAACCATTTAGTTACGAGCTACTGTGTCATGTGGACGATTTTTGGTCACTACCATGATACAAAGACAATGGTATGTCAGTGCGCAGGTAACGTGACGTCAGATGAGGTGCAACATTTCCAGTTACTTCGAAACACGGTACCTACCTTTAGCGGAGTAAAATTAGAAATGACGACATCCTGACGACGTGAATTTAGAAAAAAACGACATCCTATTTTTTATTAAGCTATAACTGAATATATCACGTCCAATACCGCACCAGAAATCTGACAGTGGCACTTCGGCGAATCTCGTTTTCAAAACACAATCGAATGTTAAATCGATCATACTGCGCCGCTGTGAGGGTTCTCGGCTTTTCTGTAAGTTCAAATGGATTTTGAAACCATTTATATTTCGCAAGGTTATCTTCCTATTCATCTGGAACGTGCTCTATTGCCGAATGAAGCAAGTTTTTTTTAAATGCAGGTAAATTTCATTGAAAAGTAGATCGGGTAAATCGTTCTCTAAGTCTTCTTCCCAATACTGTCAAAGTTGAAAATGACTCAGTGTTGCTTTCCCTAATCTGTCTGCCCAAAACTTTAGCCTCTTCTTAAAAGCAGTACCTTTTTCATTAGGAACAAATACTGTAATATTTTTGCCATGGAGTGCAAGGCTTACTTCATTTATTTTGTCAACAATATCAGCTAAATATGCAAGTTTAAATAGCCATTCTTTATACACCAATCTTTTTTCTAATCCTCCCATACTATGATTGCTAAAAAAACACAGCCACTTCTGATCGCAGTTCAGACAAGCGGACTAGGGATTTGCCTCCTTACTTCAGTGTGGAGGAGCAGAGATTTATGAACACTTATAATCGCAGAATATTTGAAATAGTCGAATATTAAGGGGTGTGGCTTTAATGAAATTAATTATTTTTACTGCCTCATCAAGAACAGTTTTCAAAGGTAAAGACATTTTTTTGCGACCACTGCCTGCCTATGCAAAATACAATCCCTGCTTGTGCATTTTGTTGCAACTTATTTAACTCGTGCACTTCGCTGAATTCGTCCATTTGAAGAGCAAAGTTTGTGTTTCTAAGGTGAGTTGTCAGCTCAGTCTTTACGATACATGACCGATAACGTAAATACTGACGTAAATACTCTTTAATCCCGCGACTTACGGCATCATTTGAGAGTGGTAGTGTAGAAATCAATTAGGAAGATGTTTCTTCAAACATGCATTTTCCAGTATCAACTATGCATGGCTCGATAAGTGTTGCTCCAATTGTATGAGCTTCTCCCGTCTTTGCTATGTGGTAACTTACAATGTATGAGGCCTCAGGCGGTTTTTCATTAACTGTATGAGAAAACGAACTTCTGGACTTTTGTTCCTTCAATAATTCATGACGCTTTATTTCAAAGAAAGACGTATTTTGTCCCGGTGCAATTTGACTGGAACCAATTCGGCAAAACTTTACAACAGATGACACACTGGGGGCAATTATCACGTTCTACGAATCCAAGGGATAAGTAGCTGTCTTCATATTTGGGCCTTTTTATAATTTTGCAAATTAATTGTTTCCTTCCCCGAGAAATAATTTGAAAAACACGTTTTTTAAAACATACATTGCGCTATTAAATCAACGGCCTGGGATATAACCAATAAATTTTGGCTACTAATGGCTACGACATTACAGTGCTTCCGATGGCAGATATTAAGTTTTTAAAATATAAAACGTTTTTGAAAAAATCGCCTTAAAATCGCTACTAGCAAATCTGTGCAGGGAAAACTTTATATATGAATATATCGAATGAAATGTAGACAAAACTACGAAAAAGTTTTTTTTAATCAACACGCTAGGACTTATGGTTTTCGAGAAATCGAATTATCAATGCACTGCGTTTTTGTCGCGAAAGAAATGCGACCGAAGAACAAAATACATTTGAAACTATAGCTGAAATTTAAATTACCACATCAGATGTATCACATAAATATAATATATCTACTATTATCTACATACAATTCTTTAAATTTATTTTATTCACTCTTTTACCTGCAACTCTTAAATCTTGGGGAAGTATGTGAGGTTACCTGCTTTAGCGTGTCGATATAATTACACTTCGCGACAGCACAGGTTGGCATTGTTTAAAACATTGTAGCACATATAATAATAATACTCACACGTATCAACCTCTGTGTATACCTACACGAAACGCAAAATCTTGTCAATTGTCAATTTCAATTTGGAAACAACAGTAGGTGGGTATTTACATTCAACTGTGTAAAAATGGCGCCTAAAATCATGTTGGCGAGAAATACGTCATGTGAGATGCATGCGCACGACTGAACAATTTTGGTTCGGCAACCTGACATACCATTGTCTTTGTATCATGGTCACTATGTAAACGTACGGTAACCATTCCCGCCGTAACACCTCACCATGAAGTGACGTTAGAAAATAGCCTACCACTTGCAATAGGCACTTCTGTAATTCTATGGTAATACTACGGAAATCAGTTCAACTACAACTATTATTATTATTTCACGCTTTATAAACTTCCAGCACCTTAAAAAATACGTGCAAATAAATTGCACGAAATCGCCCGACGACCGTAACACGTGAAACATGGTTATGTTAAAACACGGCAACCGCCACCGTATCGAAAAGATTACGTATGTATATCATCAGCATATATGTGAACCGTACAATGTTGGAGAAATTTTATCAACTGTACTAAACTCATAATTTTATTTTTGTTTCTTGTGGGAAATATAGCTACTGACGAACCACCCACTAAAACATGATAACACGCTGAAAGCAATACTTCATAAGTGGACGTCGTTATGCAAAAAGGAACCATGCGACAAAATTACGAAATTAATATTAAGGCATTAAAAGTTGCAGAAGTAGGTAAACTATATTCTGCAGAAAAGATCCATTTGAAAATTACAGTATAACCATAGGAAATAGGCCAAAAGAACCATTTATAAACTCGAAACCATCTTAAACTATTTTTCAAAAGGGAACCAAGCGCATGGTTCCTTTTTGTAAATTGTGTTATAGCATGGTTCTTTCTTGTAAAACATGAATCCGCTGCTAGACGCTTACAATATCAGTATATCAGTGCCTTCTACTGGATGAAAGTGTGAACTTCGTGTTTGTTTTCGTTTATAAAAGTGGTGTAAAATGATTTCATGGCGTAGTAAACAATTAGTGAATATGTGTACTACAGTTATTACAGAAAACAAAAATATGAAACTAAATTTGACTATTAAACATAAATAATTTAATACTATATATTATTATAGTAATATATAATAATATATAAATATATATTATTATATATTTTTTAGAAAATCTGAGAGAAACAGTTTTACAACAATCGCCTGAGAATCAGTTGGCGGGTAATTCAAATTTGGAAGTGAAGCAAAATACTGTAGTAATAGATTATTACGATGGAGATATTTCAAATATCTCTTCAGAACCACCATCCTTGAATTCTGAGATCGCGAAGTTGCTAGAGAATCTATCGGATTTTATTATAGTTAGCGATGTTTCTTCTCCTATAAGGCGAAAGGTATGTCTTGATATATTTGCTCGCACCTGTTTTTCTCTAATTTTTTTTTCCTTATTTTTCCTATCATGATTCAAATGACGAAATTTTGTACGATGATGCTGAACAAAAAACATATGCAGCACTAATACCAGTGCCCTTGGAAACTTCTACGGATACGGATTCAAGTAATGCTAAACAAAAAAAATATACAGGAAGGCCACAAAAAGGCAGAAAAAGAAGGAATAAGTTAGGAGAACCCTTGAGAAAAGAGGTGATAAATCATATAAATAAATTTCCCAGACTTGATTGAAAAGAAAATCCGTGGTATTCCTAAAAGTGGTTTATATAAAACAGACCTTAACATACTCTGGCTCGAAGGAAAATGTATTTCGAAGGAAAAACTCACGGACATAAAATCAATATGGCACCTCATTCCCAAAGACTGTAGGACTTTCTATTCATCACTTTTTGCAGATTACCATATTGAAGATGATATAGATGGGTTTGGAGGTGTCCCTGACTTCGAACCTGAACAAATATAATAAACATACTATACAATACTATACATTAATATTTAAATAATAATTATTATTTTCTTATTTTGTTAATTACTACTTGAAGTTGAAGATAATAAATATTTGATTTCCTATTTTTATTGTTTCTCTTAATTTTGTAATCGTCGAAATGATAAAACGCAAAAAGAATCATGCACCATTTTTGAAAAAAAAATAAACTAGATTTTTATTTTATTTTTTCAGCAGCAAATCTGACAGAGTTTTAACGCAAGATAAAGCACAAATTTGGATCTATAATTTCATGCCGATTTAATTATAGTTTATCAACTTTTAACCTTCGTTTCTCAAAACTTAGTTTTTGGCGTTGGTTCCTTTTTGCATAACGGCGTCCAAGTGATGTGTAAGCTTGGATTCAATATCAGCTGCGATGTTGAAAATATGCACATAAAAACCTTATACTTTCAACTCCCTAAAAAAAATTATCTACGCCCATGAGAAACATTTTGTAGGTCCGGGTTGCCGGTCGTTAATTACACATACTTATTAGAAAGATTTTAGTAAAGACATAATAGTTACTAATAATAATAGTCCCTAATTATTTTTGTATTTGTATAGAAATGGCAGCGATGGAAAAGAGAGATGAAAAATTTATCAGCGTGGTTTATACCCTGGGAACTAAAGATAAAGGAAATTGAATCCCATTTTGGATCGGTGGTTGCATCGTATTTCCTATTTTTGAGATGGTTATTCCAAGTTAATATTGTGATAGCTGTCGTGTTAATTTCTTTCGTTACAATTCCAGAAGTAAGTATCATTCACCTTTTGCAAAAACCAAACTATGATCATCATGATAAAATTATTAATAATGTTAAGTACGTAATCATGATATTGCATTCATGCATTCCCAATTCCCACGATACGCGTGGCACATGCACGCACAAAACAAAAAATTGTTATTGGTTTCAGTAAAAAAGTAAAAATAGTAGTAAAACACATCGTACGTTTGAACAAAGAACATATATGTAAATATATTACAACTAGTTAGCTGTAAATACTTGTTAATTGTAGAAAATAATATACTGCTGGACTTCTAGTCCAGGAAATAAAACACTAAAAACTGCTTAACTATCGATTTCTTTGAGCAGTAAGATGAATCTTAATGTGGTTTTGTGCGTTCGATTCGTGAGAGCGTCTAAAAACTTTGCGAACTAAATTGATCAATTCATTATGCGAAAATGCACTTTTGCATGTAAAAATATGCATTTTAGAAGTGCATCTCGAATATATAATAAATAAAAAAATCAATCGGTAAATATTGACGGAAAAAACAAATCGGTAAATATTGATGGAAATGGGTCCAGTTTTGCTACTCAGGGTTTTTGGGGTCGTTGAAAACGATTATCATGGTAACGGTCTGCGAGGTACCTGGTGCCCAGTATGAACGTCGTCTCCTAGAGTTTTATGGGAATTCGTAATATAAAGTCGAAACTCGTTAATTACTCGGAGGTTTTTGGGGTCGCTGAATACGAATATCATGACGGCAACGGTCTACGAGGTACCTGATTCTCTGGTTGAATAGTATTAACGTCGCGTCGCCTCCTAGAGTTTTATGGGAATTCCTAACATAAAGTCGAAACTCGTTACTTGCTCGGGGTTGTTTGGGGTCGCTGATTACGAATATTACGACGGAAACGGTCTCCGAGATACCTGGTGCCCTGGATGGAGAGTGTGAACGTCGTCTCCTGGAATTATCTCGAGTATTACATCATTTTTACCTGAATTTAAATATGTTATTCTTAATTATTTATTTAAATATTATAAAAAAAGGTGTAGATTAGTATTAGATTTTGTGAATCGGTTTACGAGTGAAAAGTCACTACTTCAACATTAAAAATAGATATTTTTAAGATTACCCTGTATATAAAGGAAATTAGCGGAAAATTCAAAAACCATTTCGAGATAAGGTTCATCTTTATGCCATTAGTGTTGAAATCCGGGAAAGAATATTTTGATACAAGGCGAATTTTTAGATATTTTGCACTGTTTTATTTACCACCCTGTAGAAACTTGTGAAATACAAATTTTAGAAAAAAACAAGGACTGATGACTAGGATTGGCCTAGCAAACACTCTAAAAAGACACTGAATCGCTAGCAGTAATTTATATTGACTCAGTTCCAAAATGACGTTTATTTTGTCGATTTTGTATCGGTTTCTACAGGGTGTCCCACTAAGGTCGGCGAGGTGTTAGGAATAGTATAGGCCCTAGAGCTTCTGCAAATTTTTTGTTATGAATAAATTGACCAAAAGTCAGGAAATAGCATTTTAAGTTCTTATTTCGGCCGCTAGGGGGCGCAATATATAGATCAAGGTACACATAATAGCACAAATATGGATAACCGATTTCATTACGCATAACTTTTGTTATTGATATTTTGTTCGATCTCTCAACCTTTCCAACGAGGTATAACACTAGGTATAGCCTTTTGATGAGCAAATCCTTCAAAAAATGTATTTTTCATATCATACATTAGGGACTTTCCCCACCCTTGCCCTTGAGAAATCGAGCAAAATATCAATAACAAAAGTTATGCACAAGAAATCGGCTATAGATATATATTTATGCTATTTAACATACCTTAATAAGAAATATTTCTACGAAAAATTGAACTGTATATTTTGGTCTATAGATTACTCCCTCTTGTGGCCGAAATACGAAGTTGAAAACTATTTCTAGTGATTTATTTCTCTTGGTCGATTTATTTATAAACATTATCCCCGAAGCTCTAGGGCCGATACTTTCCCCAATATCGTACCTCGCCGACCTTTGTGGGACACCCTATATATTATTTATCTCAAATTAAAAGTGGTGTCTTTATTTCTATATATTTTGCTAATATGAACTACCTTACAAATATTGAACTATAAATAATATATGAAATTACTGACTGGTTTGTCACAACTCTGCAATATAATAATGCTTACGTGCAATTTATATCTTACTGTCGTAAAACAACGGTTTACGCAAATAAAATGTTAGTAATAAAATTAAAGTTACTTGTGCTAGTGTCCTTTTGTTCGGAAGTGAATGCCTTTTTATATCCATTGGTTAACTTTAATCGTGTGTATAATTATACACCGCCAGAGAATGAGGTAACATTTTATTTGTATCACAGGTAAGTGCATTATTTTGGAATTGTTTTGTTGTTTATATCATGCTTTATTGTTCATGAATATATATCTAAGTGCAATTTCACTTATTTAATATGATCTTCTTTATGACACATTTTACGAACAGCAGGATTTAACCAGAATTATTTAGGATTCGTCTATTACGGATTCGGTCGTGAAATACATTAAATTCTATAGCCGTAACTGTGGCCATATCATAAACTAAATTAGTGTATGGCAATATTGTACAAGATTAGGATATAAAATATGAAATTTGTATAAACCAGAGTCACGGCATGCATGTGCAGTACCTAATATGTGTATATATATGTGTAAAAGAATCACACTGTTTTGTGTTCACACTGTTCTATTATTTCTTAAATTTTGTTTTGAAATAATCGAATATTTGCAAATATATCTAATACTACAAAGTCATAGTGATATAGAATCTTGGGAATGGGGCAGATGGCAAGGGTTTTTCGGTAAAAATAAATAGGGGCAAGGTGCAAGAAATTTTCTTCTCTATTTTGATGTCATTAGTGAGCAGCTAAAGTTGCACGGCTATCGATCCCGGCTTTGGCCGCCATTTTGCAAAAAACATTTATTAAAAGTAAGGTAAATGTATACAATACCGCCATGTTAAGCTTTAAATATTTTTTTGAGGTTAAGTATTCTTTTATCAAAAATATATGAGGAACATATTACTTAGGCTATTTGCTAATAGTTTTAAATTAGTCGGAAATATTTTAAGAAACAGTAGATATACACAAACAGTATATACCATTTTTTTAAAATTTTTTTTAAAAATTGGCGATATTGTCATCACCGTGCTAGCAATATCGCCACCATTATTTTCTGTTATTTTAAATGAATTTTTGGTAGGTGGGCACCTATTTCAGAAAAAAACTTGACTTTTTAAACGTTTATTTAGGATAGGTATAACTACAAAACATACAAACAATTAGACACAATAAGGGCAAATGTATGCATCTATTTTGTTCTTTTTTTGATAACCCATCATGCAAATAAGATTTGCAGATGACCCTATCTTCCGTGCATACTTTACAGTACCAACTTTCTGTTTTTTGCTAGTCCGATACTTTTTGCTTTGGTATATCTTTTTTATCTTTTTTATCATTGACTTAGAAGTTGGAACCATCGGCTTAGAAGTTGTGGCCGTCGATTTAGAAGCTGTGGCCGTTGGTTTAGAAGTTGTGGCCGTCGGTTTAGATGTTGTCGCCGTCGGCTTAGAAGTTGTGGCCATCGGTCTAGAAGTTGTGGCCAATGGCTTAGAAGTCTTGCTTCCGACTGTAGATTCATGAAAAAGGTCTTTTGTTACAACTTGTGCTCTACTGTTAATTGCTGGTTTTCTGCATTTTGTGTCAGACTTTTGTGCCATATCTGGTGTATCAAGCACATCGATGAAGAAAACAAATTGCTCGTCAGAGCTCTCAGATGGTTCACTAGTTTCGTCTTCAGATCTGTCAGATATATCAAAAAGTTCATCCTCAGAATCATCACTGCTGTTAAATTCTTATATCTGACGTTTCGTGGTCTTCCTTGAAGGATTAGGTGACTTCTTAGCTGTCAATTTGATAGTGTTTGATGGGCCTGGAAGCGGTGTAGTGTCTCCATCTAGAACAGGTGGCTTCACTGGATTTTCAGTTTCGCTGCTTGGTGCAAATGCCTCAACCGGTAAAATATCTTAAACGGGAAGATCCTAGTCGCCGAGAACCCAGATTTAATATTAGATAGGGTCACGGACTTGTCCCAAACAATGTAAAAAATAGTGCCAATACGTTGTTTTGTTAGAGAACGGTCTCTATGATTTTCCCAGTATTTAAGAACTTCATCGCCCCAATAATGCTCAAAAGAACGAAATACTGCCTGGTCCATTGGTTGATGTTCATGGGTTGTGTTGCTTGGTAAGCAATATAAGGTGATGCCCAGTTCTTCAGTGACAGTGACATGGACTGTTGTAAGAAGGAGCGTTCAGGGTCACAGCGCTAGGTGCTGTATGTGTCCTCAATAGCCCACGGATTGCTGCTTTGCTTACCAAACGCGTTCGCATTAACGTGTATATCGCCTGGGCAGCTTTGCTGCATGCAAATTGCAGTAAAACTTCCGTTTTCTCTTATACGTTTTTTCTAACGTATAGGAGACATCTACGTAAGAAGGAGCGTTCAAGGTCACAGCTCTAGGTGCTGTATGCGAACGCTAAGATATGATAGGCACATTGGCATGGTGCAGGACATGGCTAGGCATCGCGAAGTATCCTCAATAGCCCACGGATTGCTGCTTTGCGTACAAAACGTGACGTGAAGAGTCTAAATGGCATTTAGTACCATCGAAAATTAAAAGACAAGGTCCAAAAGCTTTGTACTTTGCAAAATGATTAAGCCATTACTTAAAGGTTGTAATGGTCAACTGCCCTTAGGTGTAAACAGCATGCTTCTTGGTGGTAAAGAATCGCTCGATTCTTCTTTCATTCGTTTTCCTTTAAATAAGATTAACGGAGGGAATGCAGAACCCATAGCATTCCCACATGAGACTATGGTGACATTTTGCCCATGTTCATTTGATACAAGATGAACTCGTTTGGCCCCCTTTTTTGCAAGAACTTGTTGGTGATGAAGGGCTAATCGACAACCTTTCTCATCCACGTTATATATGCACTGAGGTTTATCGATAATATCAAGATCAGTCAGAATTTTGCGCAGTTTTGTAAAGTGGTCATTCACTATAAACTTGGTTAGTTTCTGGGCCCTGGATTCATGCTCTGAGCCTTCCGCTTCCTAATTTCAGAATTTAGGTTGAAAAATCCTTTAAGCCAGAAACGGCCAGCTAATTTTACATAATTATTAAACGGATGGCTTATGGATTTTGCATCGCAAAAATTAAAAACGCATCTACGCAATACCTTAGAAGTTAGCGGATATCCTACTTCTGCCAATCGAATAATTCTTGAACTCAATTCTTGTTCTTTCGTGAGAGTAGACTTACGACCCATAATACATTGTGATGTTAGATTTTTTCGTGACTAATCTCTCTGCGTTCCTCGGGGTACCGAAAATTGCTTACTTGCTAAATTTTTTGTCCAACTGCAGCAATAGCTTTATGCATGCTTTCTTCATTCCGCTTTCCCCTTATACCACGATTCCGTTCTTTAGGCATAATCTTAAAATAAAATGAATTTCACACTAAAACTCAATAAAGAATCAATAGTAAAATTAAATAAAACAGCGTTAAAATATTACTGCTTAGAGATCTAGTAATATCGTCACTGGCGATATTGCTATACCCTGAAGTTGACGGTATTGCCATCAGGCATAATAATTGGATCTTTATTTGTTTACTAAAGTAAAAAAAACGTTTAAAATAAAAATTTTATCACATTCAGATACCTAAAATTATGCTGTGTAATATACTATATTGTAAAAACTACTTACCAAGTATTTTTTTTAGTGATAAACTAACAAAGTTTCTATATGGTCTAGATGACACTTCTGGAAAACAATATTTTGTCGGCAAAATCACAATCGCACTGAAATGTGAGGTTATAACGCAATTGGCATTCGTTGTATGTTAATAATTTATTATCTGTCAGAGAAGGGAAGAAGGGTCCACAAGGCGAAATTGCCAACATGGCGATACTGTATACACCTACCTTATGTGTATGATTTTTATAAAATATATTGGTATACTCACTTTAAAGCAAATTGTCTAGAAAATAAAAATAGTGCACATAAAATGCTCTACAAAAAATCTATTCATTGATTTGGTATACAGAACGGTTGCTAAAATATACACGCTTAAAACACAGCATATTCAAGTTAACAGTTAAACATTTTAAAACCACATATTTTTGTAGCAGTAACTTCAGTAGAGCTGATCAGATTTTCATTGGAAATAAAAGTTCGTTGGATTACTCAAGATTTGACGAAGAACTACCAACGAAAATCATCATACATGGATGGACCCACCATAAAGACGTTCCATGGCTTAAAGAAATGAGAGAAGGTAGGTTATTTTGAAATTGTCTACCTACCTAATAGACCAGTCAAATTCCTACAATTATACCACTTCGAGTGATGTATCTCCAAGCATTAATTTTTAAGCACTAATCATCCTTTTTTAGTGTAAAATGGAACTGCGAAAGTCCCAGAAAATCGAACATGCCTTCCCGCGCCATTTCTTTATACTCTTATATTTCAGTCACCGTTTGTCCGATTTGCATTTTATTTTTGCATTTTTTGTTTGATTCGCCACATTGAGTACAATAAAAAGTTTCATTAGATCAATAACGAAAAAGTCATAAATAACAGACAAAAAAAATAAAAACAATTTTTCATAATTTTGTTTGTATAATTTGTGGGTACTGTCTGCAATAAATAATAAACAGAAAAATGCCAAAAATTTTTGTATATAAAAGACATAGGGATAGGAAATTTGCTTTAGACTGATTTTTGTGTACCTTTGTGGCTTAAATATTAACGAAGATATCGCTTATCATACATGGAGGTGTACATCCACAACGGGGCATAGAATATACACGTAGACTCTACGCTGTTGACCCCAACTACATGTTGTTTGCTTTTTTACTGAGTGATCACTAATTACTGAGTTACGAAAATGTCGTTTTTTTCGAGTTTGTTGCGTCGCTGTGCGTATAGCGTCCTAGTATTTTTGAGTTTTAACCAAAGTGAAATCGATTGATCAGTATTTGTCATCAGTATTTGTTTCGATAAATAATTTTATATGCTTTTTAGCAGAAAACTAAATAACCTTTTGTTGCTTTAAAATTAGCAACAGTTGTATGAGAGGAAAATGAACGATATAACTATTTTTTTTGTCCCAACTATCTTTGTTCAATAATGGTTTAATGGGGAAAAGGCAATAAATCCAGCTTAATAAAAATGTTAAAACCAAAAAGTTGTAATTTTCCAACCAACTAAATATTGTATGTCATCGATGGGGGGGGGGGGTGGCTTTTACATCGCGTGATACGGCCTAGGCTAGCTACCTACCAGATTTGTACGATTTCTATATTTTGAAACATTTTATAGTCAACACTAAGGTTGTTCTTGATGGATATTATGATATCCCTTCTACCAAAGATGAAGAACACCGTCGTTGATATATATCCGTTATGTCACGGGCAGTAGAATTGTTAGTAGATACTTGTCACCTAATCAATATTCGTAACAGTTTTCTGGGACGTATTTATCAAAACGTAAAAAGAATGACACCCACCTAAAATATCTTTCATTTGAACTAAAAGTATTGAGAAATAAAGAAATCCCAAATAGCTTATATTACAAAACACTGCTACTAGTGAGCCTCACCTGCCAGTACTTTTTGAAATATTCAAGTAAAAGTTTTAGAATGAAAACAGTTGGGAATAGACTAGATATTACGATAAGCAGATCTACTAAACATTATTATCATCAAAATTAACTATATAGTTTTTAGTTATATATTTAGTTATTATGATTAGGAATTCTTCAGTAATCATTAAATTATCTTTTTAGCGATGTCTAGCTCAGGCCATTGGAACATCATCTTAGTAGACTGGGCTCCTCTATCTCACGTGATATACGTAGAAGCTCGTATTCACAACTTAGTTGTTGCTAAACAGCTAGCAAACTTCCTTCTATTCCTGTCAAATTGCAAAGATATTCCCATGTCTTCTGTACACTTGATCGGACACAGCATGGGTGCACAGATATCCGCAATGGCTAGTAACAAAATTAATTCGAAAATCCAGCAAAAAATCGCAAGGATTACCGGATTAGATCCCGCGGCTCCTCTGTTTGAGTGGCCGCATATTGAATCTTTAGATGAGGTTTTAGATCCTTTAGATGCCGACTTTGTTGATGTCATACACACTAATGCAAGACACTTAGGTATGATAACTCCTGCTGGATACGTGGATTATTATCCTAATGGTGGAGAGAGACAAGAGGGATGCACATCCTGTAAGTAAATACTTTAAATTTTTGTACCTATGTCTTTTTTAGTGAAGTATTTTAGACGTCAAATCCACTCCACCATGTGAAGGAATTTAGGAATGGGCACGCATTCCTAAAATACACTCTAAATTCTAAAATACATTTCTAGAGTACAAAATTTTTAGAGTACCCAAAATAGATGTCAAAATTTTTTTAAATAATAGGGTTACCGATTAAAGATTTTAAAATCAAATTAAATTTAATAAATCAAACTCAAAAAGGTATCTTGATAATAATTGTCAAACATACTACTTATTTTTACAACAAAACATACTACTTATTCTTGTTTGTTATATTTTAGTTTGCCATGTCATATTCAACACTTTTTTAAATCAACAAAACAAAAGGTAATTGCAAATAAAACCGTGGTTAAATATTGTGATCGAATCTAACGACGTATGACGTTAGATTCGTCGATTAAAAAAAATGATTTATTTGTAGTATGAAAGAGATATACTTCCATTTGAGTAATTTCGAAAAAAGTAATTTCATCAACTTTGTACCTCCCTGTATCATAAATCAAGAAAACTACAATACATACGCTACTTCCATTATTTATGACTATAGGAACAATTTCTGGTTCGTCACGGCACACTATATAGATTACATATTCTCATGAAAAAACCACGATAAGATACCAAAGGTTTTTGTTAATTAAGTAATTGTAATTGTAAAAAAAATGTAACAAATTGTTACAATTTAGTTTTTGTAATTCCATAATAAATTGGTTTTGATCACCATTTTTTGCTTCTTTTGAAATATGTATATTTCATATATACATATTTCCTGTATTTTCCATATGTTACATATTTACTATATATAATTGATTGAATTTTTGAACTCATATCGATTCATATCGGTGTTCTTATGTGCCATGTTTTAGTTGTTATCAGATCAGAGTATACTTTTCTATTCCAAACCTTATACTTAGTCATTTGCTCTAATAAAGTTAATAAATCTTTCGTAGGGCTCTGCAGTCATATACGATCCTGCGAGTTCTGGACGGCTTCTATTCGAAAGCCGGACCTATTCAAGGCATATTCTTATAAATCATGGGATGATTATCTGACAGGGCAGACGGAGCATCTAAAGCCCTATCCAATGGGGATTGAAGCCAACCCAAGCATCCCACCTGGAATATATTTCGTTCAAGTCGATAACGAATACGAGAAATATATTACGACACAAACTACCATGGCAGACAGTTATCTGTAACGGACGTAATAAAAATATATGCCTAGTATTTATTTTGTTTAACTTCTTGTGTACCTAGATCTTGGTAATTTGTTTCTGCGATACGCAAAAGACTTCTAGAGATACCTACTTATATCAATTCTGGAGATTTCAGTTACTAGCACTATTAACCACTAGTTACAATAATTATTAATTACTACTAGGACGCTTTTTGATGTGTAAACATCTATTACGGCGATATGAGGGTAAATTTCGGGAAATGGAACAGAAATGTGAAAGCGGATGTGACATCATAACCCATCAATTATCATTGACCTACCTACTAAATTAATTCAGCTACTACGTGATAGATGGCGTTTACAGCGCCAACCTCCATGGTGTGTTTTGTTGCCTACCTTATTAAAAAAGTCCTGATGTGAGTATGGAACCAGTGATCCCTGGTTTGGAAAGCGGGGCTTGAACTGCTCCACCATCATATGACTGCTATATGATTTGTTAAATCTCGTATACTTAGTGCCTTGTTAGGGCGGCGGTTACTGTGCACATGATGCAGTGCAAGTATAATGGACTCAGGGCCCGTGCTCTATGCAGTTATTAGGGTACTTATTATACGATACTTTTAACCAACTTTCTTATGAAGGGTGGGCCATAATGCAGTGACACATTTTGAGGTCTAATAACTTTGCCTCTGACAAACCTATAGGTAAGTTTTTGATGTTGTTCGATAGAAAAAGTCAATTGTTTTTTGCAAAAAAATACAGAGTGTACCACAGTATAAAAATTCAAGTCAAAAGGTACCTATGTAAAGTTAAATTCTGTATACTACTATTTTTTTAAACGTAACATATATGTTAAATTGATGATTGATGCATTGTGTTCACGCCGTCACTGTGTTTTAAGACATTAATTTAAGACATTAATGCCAAAACATAATATATCCGCAAAAATAGCCGCATGAAAGCAAGGATTGCCTACGAGCAGGAAAAATCGTCAATATTTTCACCACTGTACTTAGCACCCACTTGATTTTGAAAGTAACAACCGGTAACATAATTATCACATTTACATAAAATATAGTGAATATACATTAAGAATAGTGATTGGTACTGTGCCTTCACATTGGTGGCTCGTTTTTTTCTCCGTCCTCCCACCTATGCAAGTGTCCTTTTGAACCAGGAGGAACCAAGACAAGAGCAGCTGGAACAACAACAGTGGTAAGCTATTAGGTATACAGCTTGTTCAAGTTATCAAGTTGCAACCCTGCAAGCGTTCGTTTTGCGAGTTATTCGAGCGCGCAACTCGATCAGGGCAGAACCATGAGTGTAGTGGGGGCTACATAGGGTCAAAAGGCCGTGTGCGAACATTTTTTAAGATATAAAAAGAAGATATATATTTAAGATATATAGATAGAAGTCATCAGTTATAAGTCAGTGTCAGTATTGCAGAGATATTATAGTATTCATTTGTCATTTTATAATCCCAACAGAGTATTAAACTCTCAGTTGGTCACACACAACATGGTCCTTCGAGCCGGATCATGTTCTGCTCATGGTAAATTAAAAAGCGTGGACTGATATGTAATAACTGAGAGTTTAATACTGTGTTGGGATTATGAAATGACAAATGAATGCTTATAATATCTTTACAATACTAACACTGAGTTATAATTTATGACTTCTAACTTATATCTTAAAAAATCGATGTGCTACCACTCCATAAAATGTGACATATTAAAATGTAATATATTATTTCTAGATTCTCGTCGCAGGTACAGTACCAGATGAAGACCACAAATCACCTTTAAAAGAAGACAAGTACAATGCCACCAACTTTCTAACCCTTTGGAGCTTTGAAGGCGCTTTCAAGTATTCTCCGTTGTTTTACGGGTGGTATTCCAATATAGGTATTTCCGACAGGGTCTACAAAATGCCGTTTGCATACTTCTTCACTGGCTTGGTTGTGTATGCGTATAGTTTCTTCGCCATCTTAAGAAAGTTAGTAGACATGATATACTCGTAGATGGTGAACCCTGAAATCCGTCAAACCGGTAATACCTAGCTGGTACAAGGAGTGCCGTAACATGAAATGGTCGAATTACTGCAGCGTTCCACTAACGTTTGCAGTTATTTCCAGTAATAGCTGGTTTATTTCAGACAACACCATAACTGGTAGAGTAAGCCACAATTACGTTAGGTATATGCCTTATACAGTAATTCAACGTCAGAACTGATTGATTTAAGCAATGTTTCTTAACCAATTATGAACCTGTGATTATCTGTCATAATAAAATAAAACACAATAAAAACAATTATATATCGACGTCAAGGCGCTTTCAAACGTCCACAGGCATCGAAGACGCCATCCACATATTGGATAATCAACGGCAAATTTGTCCGCAACCTCTTATATCAACGAAAGCGCTGTACCATCCACCAAAGATACCCAAAAGCGTTCCCGAAGGATTCCAACAAGCGCAGATTTGCACGTTACGAGGGCTCTGCGCCGTCATACGTTCGATCGCCCATACAAGAAAACAGACCAAGAGATAATCGGAGAAAACCACTTGGTAAATCTTTTGTACACCCTCAGGAACTCAGCAGGAATTCAATGGGAACTCATTGGGAATTAAATCTCAGTGGAACTCTTGATAAACTCAGGAGGAATTCAGCGGAAATTAGAAGAACTCATGCGGAATTCAGAGGAAGTCAAGAGGAACTCAAGAGGAATTCAGAGTAAGACATAGCACCAGCTCTCAGTTTGAGAGAAACCAGCGGTACCAGTTATCACCATATGCATCCACTGCTAGACGCATATCTAAAAGCTGCAGCAAACGCTGTTCCAAGCCATATTGCTACACGCTTCCACTGCTATACGTATATGACGCCTACTCAGAAGCTGCCCTACGTTCCAGCTGTGTCGCTATATGCATCTACTGCTGTACGCATATTCAGCTGCCGACCCGCGAGACGCGTTTCTTCGCTGCACCCTGCTGTACGCACTTCCCAAAATCTGTGAAACTTGTCAAACCACATACATTTGAAGCATTATGGAAGATAATATATTTTGCTCAGAAAATCTGCCATCTATTACTTCAGTACGAGAAAGAATAAAAACATATTCAGCAGTTACATCAACGACTTTTTATAAATATGTCTACTGATTTACAAAATCGTTGTGAAGTTTCTTTGCATCGGTAAGAGTTGATATTTTGAACATTTAATTTATGGAGGTAACAAAAGTTTAATAGAATTTTTGTTTTCGGTACTGTTTATTTTGATGAACACCGATTTTTTTTATTTTCTCAAAATTGTCAAATACCTATGTATTAAAAATAAAATCATCTTTAAAAAAAGGCCCAGAAAAGTCGGTCCCTTCTGGAGCTTCAAAATGTTCAACATCAAGACAAATGGATTATAGGCAAACATCGACGTTTAGTTTAATAATTGCCGTAAAAATTAATAGCACCGTGTAATATCTTGTCGAAACCGGAGGTTTGCATTTATTTGCAGCATCAAGTGCGGTATCAACTATTTGCAATATCAGTATCAATTTATTTTCAGCTTCAAGAAAAAAAATATATGTCAAGGAAACGTTGAGTTGCTCTTTAAGATGCTCTTGAAGTATTAATGTAATAATATCGACCTGGGTGCTTGAAATACTGTAAATAAGTTGAACGTGTATCGAGCCGCGAATATTGCTGCTGCTAGCGTAGCTATTTAGTTTATTTTCTACAGGGTGAGTCAGTTTTTTGTAGACAAACTTTAACAGGGGATAGAACGCACGTTTTTAAAAAGAAAAGTGCCTATAAAGATATGGCCGATCTAGCTTCCTAAGGAAGATACAGGGTGTTAAAATTTAATTTTTTTTTACATTAATGTGTAATATTTTCTGAAAGGAATGATATATTCACTAAATATTTTACACATATCTTAACCTGCATAGGATCAACATGTTGTATTGTTCCTGTCGAAAATACTATAGTGGATGTTACTTTTTTCGGGTACTTCGACTATTCTGCATAATAGAACTTTTTTTTCGTACGCCACTGACATTATCTGATACATATTTCTAAAATAACGGCCCCTTAGTAACAATTTTGATCTCTTGTAATTTTGCTCTAACTATGACAGTTTTCGAGATATTGGCCGTTGTTTTTCTGACAGTGTAATGTCGTTATTATAATTTTTTTTTCTCGAATTTTCTTTATGACTTATAAACGAACGCTTAGATTTTTTCATGTTTGGGGGATAATGCCTATTAATTAAGGCGCATAAAACAAGCGGTAAGAATGTTCAAAAACTTGCACAGTGGCGGGGTGGAAGGGGTGCTCCGCCCCTTTCGTAAACAGAACTTCTACGCCAAAGACTATTTAAAAAAAAACTGTTATTTTCATTATCTACATACAGTTTAACAAAAATAATGTCCCTTCTTCTGTTTCGAAATTCCTGTGCGTTTCCTAGTTATTTTGATTTTTAGTGTTTGATGTGGTACTAAATTAAGTAATTTATTTATTAGCAATAATAATTATCGGCTAAATATTTAATTCTTTCAACGAAACCTACCTAAATATGGTTTGTTAAGGATTCTAAAAAGCCGAAATCTCTTTATCTCTTTCCAAGTAATTACAATTACAAAAAAAACATTAGATGAGCATTGATGTTAATGTTTATGGAGATATAAACATTTTTGAATTTATAGCAATATTTAATTAACAATAATAATTGTGGAATAAATAACAATTGTTAGCAATAATGATTTATAAATAACAATTACAAGAATTAATAACAATAACACTAGTACCTACATACATAAAATTAGATACTTTGTTCAAAATGTAAACCGTTCTTCTCAATACACATTTCACTGCGACGTATCATAGAACGTCTTAAGTTACTAAATGATGCACCCTTATTTCATTGCAAGCATCTCTAATGCGATTTTGAAGTTCCTCAAGTGTATTAACCGGAGTGGTATACACTATTTCCTTAATGAATCCCCACACAAAAAAGTCAAGTGGTGTTAAATCGGGGGATCTGGGAGGCCACGCCACTGGACCTCCACGACCTATCCACCTCCCTGGATAGTTATTGTTTAGCCAATTTCTTACATTTCTGCCATAATGGGCCGGTCACCCATTAAGTTGAATCCAAGACTGTCTTCTTAAATTCAAAGGAATGACTTCCCATATATTACCATGGTGTTCTTCTAAAAATTGTAGGAAATTTTCTGAATTTACACGTTGTGGCAGGAAATAAGGTCGAAACACGTGGTTGCCGTAAATTCCAATCCAGACATTTGTACTAAATTCATGTTGAAAACTTCGTGGTCGAATGGCATGTGGGTTTTCATGTGCCCATACATGCAGATTGTGAAAATTTACTATACCACGACGAGTAAAACAAGATTCATCAGTCCACAGTATATTGGATAAGAAATCCCTATTATTTTGAATGGAGTTAAGAACCCACCTACAATAAGTAAGTCTTCGTTCAGCGTCACCTGGACATAAACCTTGAACAGGTTGAAAATGATATGGGCGTCTGTGATCCCGTTTTAAAACCCGGGAAATTTTACTTTGGGAAATACCAAGAGCAATAGCAGCACGTCGAGTACTTGTCGTTGGGTTCCTATTAAATTCCCGCAAGATACGGTCTCTATCTCGTCCACGGTTGTTCTGTCGGCCCCCGGGTATATTTTTCAAACCCTGGTTAACAAATCGACGGTGGATACTCACAAAAACGGAATGATGAGGTTGTCGTCTATTTTGAAATCTTCTTCGATACTCCCTAGCTGCGTATCTTAAATTCCCATTTGCGAACCCATAAATAAAATGAATGTCGGCTTGTTCGCTATTTGTAAATGTAAACGGCATGTTACACTAATTAAAATCTGGCAAATCACATAAAATAACTTTTTAATCTTAAAAATAATAATTAATAACAGTGAAAATATTCAAGATGAAGCAAAATTGTTTGTAGATAAACTTGTAATACGTCAAACTGTCGTTTCAAAATATGACATAATGCTTACTTGTTTTCCAAGGAGTATAATATTTTGTTGCAATTATTACGTACAGTTACAAATACGCTAGTTTTAAATGGAAATTATTTAGCAAACAACAACAAAAATTGAAACAGAAATTGGTACATGCACAAGTTTAATAAAACTTAAAGCAAATGTTTAAGACTTTTGGCAACTGCACAATAATCTATTGTATTGTAAGTACATTTGTAATTTAACAGATTTCAACATATAAAAGTATTGTATTTGAGTAAGGCTTGATATAACAAATATTTATTTTGACTACATTGGAAAAAGATAAAGAATAAGAGATTTCGGCTTTTTAGAATCCTTAACACACCATATTTAGGTAGGTTTCGTTGAAAGAATTAAATATTTAGCCGATAATTATTATTGCTAATAAATAAATTACTTAATTTAGTACCACATCAAACACTAAAAATCAAAATAACTAGGAACCGCAAAGGAATTTCGAAATAGAAGAAGGGACATTATTTTTGTTAAACTGTATGTAGATAATGAAAATAACAGTTTTTTTTTAAATAGTCTGGCGTAGATGTTCTGTTTACGAAAGGGGTGGAGCACCCCTTCCACCCCGCCACTGTGCAAGTTTTTGAACATTCTTACCGCTTGTTTCATGCGCCTTAATTAATAGGCCCCCCAACATGAAAAAATCTAAGCGTTCGTTTATAAGTCATAAAGAAAATTCGAGAAAAAAAATATAATAACGACATTACACTGTCAGAGAAACAACGGCCAATATCTCTAAAACTGTCGTAGTTAGAGCAAAATTACAAGAGACCAAAATTGTTACTAAGGGGCCGTTATTTTAGAAATATGTATCAGATAATGTCAGTGGCGTACGAAAAAAAAGTTCCATTATGCAGAATATCCGAAGTACCCGAAAAAAGTAACATCCACTATAGTATTTTCGACAGGAACAATACAACATGTTGATCCTATGCAGGTTAAGATATGTGTAAAATATTTAGTGAATATATCATTCCGTTCAGAAAATATTACACATTAATGTAAAAAAAAATGAAACTTTAACACCTTGTATCTTCCTTAGGAAGCTAGATCAGCCATATATTTATAGGCACTTTTCTTTTTAAAAACGTGCGTTCTATCCCCTGTTAAAGTTTGTCTACAAAAAACTGACTCACCCTGTATATGATTTGACGATACTGTTTTGCATGTATCAAATACGAGATAATGTTTATGAAAATCTTCGAGGTCGGGGCAAAACGACATATCACTTATTAGGGTAAAATGGCATACGTATGTAATTTTGCCCTGATACTTATGTTTAGTGAATGCAGTTTATTATTAAATTCGATATTTATTTACTTTAGATTGTTGGGAGCTATAAGAGAAAAAGTAACCGACAGAGCTGGCGGAAGATGCAATTCAGCGTGGTGTTAATGCCGTTAACAATGGAGTAGCAGGTTGGTTAATAGTGTCCAAAATGTTTAGAGTGAATTACACTCGAAGCGTGAATTACCCACAAGCTACCATTCGAAGAAGACCAGAATAAAAATATAACTCTTTGAGGCAGCAGAAAGGGGTTAAGGTTAGGTCAGTATCAAAGCACTCTCAAAGCTGATTTAGAAATGGAAATTGTGGAATCTCGACATTTCCTTGAAAAAAACAGAGCCCACATCTAAAGCACGTGCCATGGCAGTTAATAAACCCCAACTGTTAAAATTCTTCGCAACGTATGTCACCATGGTATGTTGTATGAGTACAACAGGCCACTTTGTGCTACCAAGTTTGATTTTCCTTAGAAAAAGACGGAAGGAGGAATTAATTGATGGGGCACCGTTAGGAACTCCGGGAATGACTCAAGAAAATAGAAGGATGAATGGTGAATTGTTCTTGAAATGGTTACAACGTTTTAAAAGGTTTGTCAATCCCACATGGTCCGATAAAGTACTCCTAATTGTCGACGGGCACTCAAGCTGTCAAGGTATTGAAGTTTCAACGTTTGCCAACAATAATGTAATTATGTTAAGTCTTCCTCCGCACTGCAAGCACCGCATGTAGCCTCTCGATGTTGCATTTCGTGGCTCATGAAGATGTATAACGATCAAGAGGTTTCTTTATAGCTCAAGACATACCCTGATAATTTTATCACAATTTCAATTATCCCGATTATTTGCAGCAGCTTACTCCAAGTCAGCGCAGACTGCAATTGCCGAAATGGAAATCAATATGGAATATGCAAATGATGACGATGATTTTGATATTAATAGCAGCATTACCATCAATGATGAAGATTATATCAATGGTAGCTCTGTCGATATGGAGAATAAGCGCCCAGAATACCCTGAACAACGAACTCCTGAACTTAAAATATCAACATATAAAAACAAAATCTTCTGGAACAAGAAGCTTCTTTCTTCTTCGGGAACCCCCAAATACCAAAAGAAAAGGCCACTTGTTTACAATCCATCAGATTTCTCCGATACCACAAGCAATTTCAACCACTACAAGAAAACGTAAGGCCAATGTATCTGCAGAGCTTACAGGAACCCCAAATATGGAAGAAATCAAGACATAACAGTTGAGGAAAAATTAAAAAGAAAGCTAAAGAATTGCGACTCAGAGCCAAAGAAGCTAGGAAAAGTTTAAACCAGCTAGGAATTCCCGAAAAAGAGGACATACAGGAAATCAAAGAGTTACGCCGTACATCGAGACAAACTAGGAAAGTATTTATCCAGCCCGAAATAGAGGACGATTTTTGCCCTGAGCATGATCCATTTGAAAGTGACTATTCGCCAGATCCACGAGCAAAGAAAAATGGATTAAATGCATGGAAGGCAAAAACTGTTCTCACTGTGAGTGTGCTGATATGTCACTAAAATGAAAAGTTTTCATTTGTGCGGTTTGTGAATAATTCGTTACTATATTAAATTTACGCGTTTCTTAATTTTGTTTCAATTTTTATGAATACCTAATGCTTTTAGTTTTCTAGTAGTAATATAGATGAGTTTCTTGAAATTCTCGAGTTTTTAAATATTTTCCAAAGAGTATGTCATTTTACCCTCTCATAAACCTAGACACAGTAGAAGGATTTTCAAAATGTTGCTATTATTCGAAAAATACCTAATCACGATTTTTTGCAGGGGTTACTTACGTGTGTACTAATATCTAACGATTGTGTCCAAACAATTATCCAAAATATAATTTTCAATTATTCTATAAACGAAAAAGCTTATGTCAAAGAAAAGGGTATGTCATTTTAACTCCCCTGTGATATTTTAAATGCATGCAATCATAATCATCGAAGTTAGTGAATGAGAAAAATATTGCAATTGTGGCTCAATCGACGATTTCCTGTGTTTGCCTGAAATAAACTAACTATTATTGTTAACAGTTAGTAAAGCGCTGTAACAGTTGTAACGACTATTCCACTATTAGCAATACCTGCATCAGCTAGGCATTATTAGGATGGATTTCAGTGTTCGCCACAGACATACAGACAATTTTTTTCAACGTTCCATATATTTATACCGTAATTAGTAACACTTCAGTATATCGGCAGTAAAATATTGATGAATATTATGCAGTTGTAGTGAAAAATTTTAGGACGTATATTTTGAAGAAAGAAAGTTGTTTTCTTAAAACTGATCAAGGGTATTTATCAGAAGGAACCTTTGATGCTATTGGTATCTGTTGATTCATATTTTTATCTTCTCGAATAACGAAGATGTTTTTGTAAAAAATATTCTGGGTTATCCAGTATAATAGATAGTTATTTTACTGATCCTCTAGTATTACTGAATTATGCCAATAATATTAAAACATGTTACTTTTTAGGATGGCAGAAAACTCCCGCATGTCAAAGCTCTCGGAAAAAGATGATGAATGTATTTTCTCATGGAAGCTCTTTACTGCATGGGATTACATGATCGGTAATGCAGAGGCTGCACACAATAGAGTAGCTTCAATTATAGTGGGATTCAAGGAGGCTTTATTGGAGGAAGCGGAGAAAAAACGAAAGTCTACAAAGTAATAGTTCATTTTGCTAAAAAAAGTATCCGATTTCCTAAGCTAACTTTTACATTACCTTAATTTTTTTATTATTTGTAATTCACAAATTCTAATAACTAAATTTGATAAAAAGTCTGTGGGTACTGTTTTTGCTGGAATAATTTAACATGGTTTTTAATATAGTATTTGTTCATTTTAGTCACATTAAGTCATCCTAAACTATTTATCGTTTAGTTAATTCCGGTTCTTCTCGAGGTTTCGATTTGCCTAGACATCGGAGAAAGATTTATCTACCTGCATAATAGTGCATGTACCTACCTAGAGTAGATAATTTATATATTATTAATAGCTAATTTATATAACAGCAAGTAACCTAAAATTAACCCGAAAAGAAAATATCGAATCGGAAAATCTGCGACACCAAAATTCCCGAGACACAGATTTTGAGTAAATTCGCGCAATAAATAGCAAAATATGTCCACCAACTTATAGCTACCATCTAGAATGTTCGTTTTGGTAAAAAAAATGGTCTGTTGCCCCAAAAACCACGAGATATAGCTTTGTTCGTAATGGCAATATTCATCAGTCATTTTGAAAATTCATCCGTAGTTTTCAGCAACTTCAGTGCCGGATTGGGAAGTTATTCCCGCCCGAGCTCTTGGTCCGACCGACCCCATCCTTAATCTATATCGACCCGATACCAATTTTTCTCTCTTTATTTATACAATAATTATTGGAAATAGTGATTAAAAACATAGTTGTTATAAATTGTTTGGTTTGGTGTACTGATTTCAATATTCTCTTCTCTAGTTTCCACAAATGTCGAATATTCGTTTTGACTTGGCTCGTAAGTCACTAAGAAAATTTTTGTGATGTTCAGGAGCTCAGGGTCAATTCGGAGGTTTAACTAATGATGATGATGATAAGTGCCCGGTTATCTTTGTAAGTTGTTGGTCATTTATCCCTGCTTTGTCTAAATGGGAAACTGTACTAGCACGGTTTGAATTATTGGTAAAATTATTATTTGTGATGTTCAGTCCAATTTTTGTCCAGTGGAAACTTTTTATACCAACCTTCAGAATGTGTTTTTCCATAATAGATTTAGAGTTAAAAGAACTCGTTCGGATGTTATGTTTTAATTTCTTCCTTCTAAGAGTAATTTTAACAATGTATCGGGACAAATTTTTTATTCGTGTCATTTCTTGTCATCCATTTGCCGTCTGCTATTTTTTTACACCCACCTTGTCCCGTCTATGAAAAAAGTGTATTTAATTCTCCCTGTTGGAGTTCCATCTTGTTTTTTTTTTAATTGAGTCGGTAAATTTTAACTCTAAGTAAATTCATAAGAAGCTATATGAAAGAATCTCTTTTGTAGTCCCTCTGGTTACTCTTTATTTCACAATTTTGTCGTGTACTTGTTTCTTGTCTATTACTACAGAACATGCATTTATTTTCTCTAGAGGAGCTTCTAATTCCTTCCGTTTACTATTTGTATCACTTGTATCACGTACTTCTTTAAAAGTTATGTTGGTAAAAGGATCAAATTTGATATTGTACTCATTGAAAAATTCAATCATTTTCGGAGTTGAATTTCAGATTGGTTCAACTACATATTCTTTGTAATCTTCTCCAGTTTTCTTTTTCACATTATAAGCCCAGTCCTTTACCATATCTGCTAAATTTTGTAATTCTGACAGTGCGTAATTTCGGATTTGACAAAACTCCATAAATTGTCTCAATATCAAGTTTTTTTCTCAAAATAAATATTAAAGATGGCGGCTCCAAGATGGCAGATGATTTCGTCATGTATGATCCTATTCGAATCAAACTCGGTATCGGTGTTTTCGGAGTCGCAGATACCAAAAACAGTGGTGATAATCGAAATTAAATAAGGAAGTAAAAATAAATTAAATGAAAAGTAAATAAATCCGTAACAGACTTATGCATGTTCATGCAAGCCACCAATGTCTATATTTGAGATAACTAATAGATTTTGTAATTCCTCATCAAAGGTCGGTCCAGACGGTACCTTTTGCATAACCTTTTGTCTGCGCAGTTCAACGTTGTAGATAAAACGTTGCGTGTAGATTGGAAAAGTGCGCAGTTTTGAATCCGACGTGAAGACGGTACAGTTAACTGGACTAGAGAGCATAGATGTCCTAGCTCTGTGCGGACAAGTCGGCGCATGTAGACGGTAGCACCATTTTCCGGTTCTTTTGTTCCTCAGTTTTTATTCGTCAGGCGACAATATGGCTGACCTTCGGTAATGTTCTCGAGTTTCTTACAGAGTTTATTGCATTATACGAAAGTTTCCCATGCATTTGGCGTGTCAAATCCAGGTGGTTTAAAAGGCGGAGGCTTATGAGAGGTTAGTAGAAAAATTCAAAGAAATTGATGGAACCGCAAACAGAGAAAGAGTTGTAAAAAAATAATTCAACAGTACATTCGAAAATATTTTCCCGAACCATACATACCAGGAGGGATGTAGTTTTGGGGGGACCTTCTGCGCAAAAAGTTGTGTAAAGCGCAACACGCAAGAACTACAGTATCGACGTTGTCCATCTTCAAATTAATACTTGTGTGGAAAATACGAAATCGCGAGGCCAAAATTCCGAAGGTGTTTCCAACAACACGCCCCGCCCTAGACAGGCGGTAATTGAAAAATTTTTGCTCCCTTCTCGTCGATACGGTTTAAGAAGTTCTCGACGCATAGCAAAGGCTTCATCACCAACATAAACATATCCTAAAACTCTGTTTGAACTTCCAATGCACGGAAGTTTTGGAATTCTCGTTGTTAATGAGCTTTTCATAAAATTTAGTGTTATTTATGACTCCTCCATCTGAGATCCTACCGTTTGTGTCTATATCACAATACAAAAATTCGCAATTGGCATTTACTATTTCCATAAGAACAACACTGTGGGTTTTTTTATAATTGAAATAATATGACCCACTTCCTTTAGGTGGCACAATCCTAATCTGTTTTCCGTCAATTGATCCTAAACAATGAGGGAACTGCCACATTCTTTCAAACTCAGCTCAACTTCCAGCCACTCCTCTTCGGTCTTGGGAAAATGAAACAAAAAAAAATAAAAAATAAAATGCAAATAAAATAAATAAATTGCAACAATTAAAAACCAAAAAATAACGAAAATTACAGAGATCGATAATAGTTTCATATTTCCAAGTCGAAGAAGATGTGCATGAAAGTGCTGATGACGATGAACGCACTGAAACGCATGCTACTCTTTCCGAAGCATCAACTCTAACTCCAACTCCAACTCAACTCAAATTCTAGCAATATATTGTTCCGTAATACTTCAAGATCGCATTCTTCAATTCGTAAGAGAAAGGGAGTTCCAAGTGATGATGCCACAACTGACGTTATGAAGTTGGTAGGAAAGAAAGTCGAGTCGCTACAGGCAGAGGATGCTTTTCAGGCGTTTGGAAAACATGTGGCTAATAAACTCAGAGACGTCCCTAGTTCACAAAACGCAATCGCTCAGAAACTAATTTCTGACGCTTTATTCGAAGCGGACTTGGGTACGCTTACCAGAAATTGAGAACATTGAGAACAATTGAGAATGCCACATACTCTTTCTTCACAAGCTGGACAATACCACTCCTCCTCGCAGCGGTCCTAGCCTATGCCACATAACTATGTCCCAGAACAACTTACACACACACGAGTATGAAACAATTGGGCAAATTCCGGCAGTTTCACGCATCATCCCACAGGAAGGTAAACAAGATCAGCAGGCACACGCCCATCAAGTCATTGCCCACTCTTCCGCTGCAAACTACTTGTCAACATTTCAATCATAGTGAAGTACTTATATGCATTTTCATTCTGCTTAGCCTTTTGTGAAACACTAATGTTACCTTTAAGGTTCATATAAATATAAATCTGTTATAGACAATAGCATTATTACTTACCTTCAAGTATTCATTCTTCAGCACCTTGAAGATAGCTTTACATGTTTCGGGAATTATTTCACTTAACGATTGTTTCGATATAATTGTTGTGAATTCTAGATCTTTGTAACTTCTGCCAGTTGCCAAAAATCTTAAAGTTGCTGTAAGCCTTTCATGTGGTGATATTGCTGTTCTCATACAAGTATTTCATTTGATGATATGCGGTGGCACTAATTCCAATAAATAAGTATACGTGTCTATGTCCATTCTCAAGTAGTTCCTCCAATCATTAATTAATCACGTAATTCACGCAGTAATGTAATATGGGAAAAGTGTTGCCTTTTTAGAAGCCACCTCCGCGACCACTTTGAACGCCGGGTCCTTCTGAGATGTTCCAATCTTTTTTTTGGCCATTTCAAAATTGACTAGTACCCCCTCCACCATGTAGACGCGCATTGCAACGTTTTCATTCCGTCTTAAGACTGCGCAGACAAAGGTTGTGCGAAACTTAGCGTCTGGACCGGCCTTAAATAGGTTATATAAATAATACCTAATGTCTTTTTCAGATGGAGAATTGTCGCTCTCAGAATGTTCGTCAGCACTTTAGTATTAGGCTTGCTATCTCTTTCAGGCTATGTAGTAGTAACAGTGGTGGGTAACTCTACAAAAGAGGAGGATAACAGTACATTTTGGAGGAAAAATGAAATTACAATTGTCATGTCGTTGTTAACCCTATTATTTCCACCAATTTTTGAACTTTTAGGATTTCTGGAACAATACCACCCAAGGAAGCAGTTAATAGTACAACTACGAAGGTATCATTATTGTTATACTATTTAGATAAAATTTACTGTCTTTTATTATTATCTTTATAAGTATTCGTATTACTGTGATCGAGCATGATTCATAAAAGTCATAATTATACATTTCATCGGAGTCTAACCCGTTTAATTCCGTCACAATTTTGTTTCTCATATAAAAAACTTTTGCATGCCTAATCGTCTAAGGGCCGGATAATTATAAAATTGAACGAACTTACCTTAAGTGAAGTTCAATTATAATTATATGAAACGCCTCGTCCTCAGAACAAATTGTAGTATACTTATTTCCGCTAGATGGTACCACACGCTTCAAAGATAGAAAACATTTCTCCGCGCTCCCGTCGCTATCGTCCATGTTTCGTCGCTACATTCTCATTATCTTAAAGCCATTCTCTTGTTGCAACTTTGATTAGATCACATGGACTCGAGTGAACTAAATTAATTTGTTAGGAATTTAAGGGATGGGTGGGAGTGATCTATTCGGACGAGGCGTTTCATATAATTATAATTGAACTTCACTTTACCGTAAGTGAAGTTTAATTTTATAATTATATTCCACGCCTCGTCCTCTAGATCAAATTGTAGATGTTTAAAGCTGTTGCAACACCATAACGACTCCAGTGGGGCCTGGATAAACTACTGCCGCACCTGGTTAGGATGTTTAGGATGTGCTTAGCACACATCTACATCCCACAGGCATGGAGAGAAGTAAAAGTATTGTTCATACCAATAGCAGGGAGGATGGACTATTCCAACCCCAAAGCATACCGTCTTATTAGCCTAACTTCATTTCTACTGAAGACGATGGAGAAGTTATGTGAGTGATATTTGAGGGATATAACATTGACTAATAATCCTGTGCACCCGAACCAACATGCATACACACCAGGAAAATCCACCTACACATCCACTACATATCATTTGAGCAGTGTCGCAGGACCGTAGGGAAAATCTGGGGAATGAAACCCAGGGTGGTCCTGTGGATATACACGGCTATCATAAGACCAATGATGGCCTACGGAGTTGTTGTTTGGTGGCCCAAGAGTCAACAAATAACAGCAAAACAAGAAAGATGTGAACAAGAAGATGACACGGTCGACAATGTACTTTGTGAATGACCCGCCCGCGCCGTGTCATCTACCAGAAAATCCATATTAGGGGAACGTTGGCCTTCTATGGCCAATTTGAGGGAAATGCCCCTAGGCAACATCATCACCTTATGTACAACATTAGACTGGTCGATTTCCTAGGCAGATATTTCCCTCACCGAGGAAGCTCACAAGGGGCCTCACAAGGGGCTCAATGGGGCCTAAGTGCAGCGGATCTCTGATCCGCACTCCGAACAAATTCCAGAATTCCAGAACACCATAACAATTTGCTTCAAACTAACTTCCTCTAGTTTATTACATGTGATAAATATAAATGTAACCTTAAAATAGAAGATAAACTATTTTAGGTCTATAACTCAACATCTTCAACATCAATAATTGCTTTTGCGATGAAATCATTATTATGTAACGGTCTGTTGTAAAAGTTCGCGAATACTCGGGAGGTTGCTGGCCATCCCACTGTGCTTCTTATTAGGTCTAAGCCTACCCCATATTTGGCCGCAGCTGATGTGGCTGCGTGTCTTGTACTATGAGCCGTGAAAATAGAAGTGTCCAACCCGCTTTTCCATAATACTAATTTAATCCAACGGCTGATAGTTTGGCTTGAGGCGGTTCTGTATGGTTTTTTGTATGAGATAATCAGCTTATTTTCATTTTCCTAATTTTGACATGCAAAGCGACACCTTTCAAAACCCTTTGACGCTAGGAAACGTCTTAGTTTTCACAACCAATTCAATTCAAAGCAGTTTATTTTATAATTAAAGAACAAATGTCGTCCACGGATAATACCTACCCCGGGACCAGCCGGACATCCACGTGCAGGTAGCAGCGTGGCAATTGAACGGCTAGGCACCGGGATGGCTCCGGGACGTAGAATGTAATTAAAAATACTACATTTGCAGCTCCTTACACAGGGGTGTGGATTATCTGCAATTGGACAGCAATTTTACCCAATGGGTATCAAGGAAATTGATGGGAATTGATGCAATTTTTGTTGTGTCCCTCTTTGGGACCGTGTCAGATGCTCTGAAGGTAAAAAAGCCAAATGAAAAACCCCCTTAAAGTTTTCACAACCAGTTAAGAAAAGCAAAATACTACGCAACTAGTTCTGTAAAGTTCATTTCATGGTAGGCCACTTAGGCCTGACAAGCTATGAGGAGCTGTCACACCGCTACAACCTACTGGAATGTTTTTCAAAAGTACAAAATTTAGAGTTTTCTTCTCACAAAATATAAAGTCTAATTGAGTAAAGTAGTCTAGAACTATGGTAGGGTCCCATGTGACGTCATACTTTTGTTTGAAAGGTTTCAATCTACAGGTTCCTTCTAATAACCGTTTTATCCTATGGTCATGTCCTACCGCTGGTGATAATAACAGAGATAAGGCCGAACGAAAGTATTTTAATTTGTGTAGAACAGGGACTTTTTCCTTGGTTACTTCCATCGTTGCTTCCTACAAAAATAAAACAGCAAAAATATATACCTAACTACCTTGTCTCCTTAGCCTTGTCTTTATAAATTGCAGATCCACAATTTCAGCCTGGTGCAACACCCCCTGTCGTAACTGTTTACTCAAAACTCGTTGAGTTTAGTTTACACTTTTACTCCATGCTTGTTTAGCTCCATTTTTACTTAAAACTCGTTGAGCACCTACGTTATCCTGTGTTGAAAACAAGGCTATACTCAAAAAACTCAAAACTCGTTGAGCTTAGTGAGAGCCATTTTTAGCTTATTTTTCATCCGAAAGGGCAGGGGGGGATGTTATGAGCTTAACCATTTTTCATCCAAAACTCGTTCATCCAAAACTCGGATCGTCTACCCAAAACTCGTAGGGCAGGGCGGGGGTGTCATGAAGTTTGACGGACACCACTTGTAATGTTTCTCAATACAAAATCTATACGGCTTGCAAGTCCATGGATGTTGAATCTCCTGTCTCACTATCGTTAGTGACTTGGATGAGCTAGAGCGGAGGTGACGACTGGGATGTTTTCGCCTGTCAAATCTGTCATGTTTACGTTTTAGAGATTTTTACCCCCAATAATGCCTTTTTTAACCTCTTCTTTGTCTTAGTAAAGTTCTCATCATCCGAACTTGGTGAATAATATTTCCTTTTTTAATAATATATATTTCCTTATTTCCCATTGTTCCAAATAAAATTCACAATAACACTTTATCGCGTGGCGTACCACTTCGCACACAAATAAATAATGAGAATGTAGCGACGAAACATGGACGATAGCGACGGGAGCGCGGAGAAATGTTTTCTATCTTTGAAGCGTGTGGTACCATCTAGCGGAAATAAGTATACTACAATTTGATCTAGAGGACGAGGCGTAGAATATAAATTTACATACCTTCATATGCAAATGAATATATTTTCATGACGAACCGTGTAGAAAACTTCGTCATGAAAAGGATCGTCCAGGATTTCCTACTATACAGTTGCAATAACACAGGCCTACAAAAAAAATTGTTGCCTAGGATTTATATTTGGGGCGCTAAATCTAAATATGAAATCAGTTTTTCTCTGGTGCAGTTCCAATTCCAATTTGACGTTTTAAATTACATATACAAAGATTGGTTCCTGTGTATTTGCCCTATTGTTAGTATGCTCTCCAGTTAGTTTCAAGAAAATCTACCAGATGGAATAAGTAAGTGACCGTCAACGCTTCAACTAGACTTGAGTTTTAAGGTTAGTTTGTGAGTTCTCGTCGTGCAGGGTAGATCGAAGTTGGTGGCCCCGCGTTATATTAGTGTTTAGGAAGGAGTTATTATAAAGTTATCCTAAAACGTAATGTGTTGTATATTAATGTATTTACGTGGTTGAATAGAAATAAAAATTAGTTCAAGTAGAAGAAGTTGTGTAAATCATCCTGATTTACACAACTGATTTACTGTGTTTTGCTGCATATGCGGAGAATACACGTTAAAGGAAAAAAGAAAAACTGACTGTTGTTACGGGTTAATTAATACAGGGCGCGTTTACCTACTTTCTCCCACAAGGGCACCTGCCTTTGCTCAGTAGTGTGGGCTGAGTTCGTTGAGAGTTCGGATAAAGGACGCCACCTGCTTGTCACTACCAGCCCTTGTTAAGGAGAGAAGCTCTTCCAAACGGGAGAAGATTAATGATGTTACCCTTGTAGGTAAACCCTTGCCAAGTGATTATCAAAATAATCTGCGATATGTAGGTATATTATATATTATATAATATATTATGTATAAATATAGGTGTAAATATATACACATATATACATGTATTAGTACAGTGATCATGTGATATAGCTGTATAATAAATTACGAATAAAATAAATATTAAACAAACAGATAAAGTGGACTTGTGCACCGCTTACCCCCGCATAGCTATGCTCGGTTTACAAAACGATCTGTAGCCCACTATACGTAACGAAATATAAAAAAGTTATATAAAGTAATATGAAAAATATGAAGTACACAAAGTTAATTTTAGGGTTACCAAGTTAACAAACGCAGCAACATTAATTACTCCTCCACTAGAGGTCAACTCCTGCCCCACCTGGCCAATCCCAAGTCTTGACGCACTTGACGCAGGCCCTTGCTCCCTCAACAAGGCGGTGGCAGGTACAGAAGAAAGTTCCTACGACCAGGGTGGTCAAAATAGTCCACACAATGAGTATTAAGTATCTCTTCGGAACCCTAAGCCTCCACACCAAAGAAGAAAACCCTAGGACAATTGCAAAAGTGGTAGTACCCTTAATGGTGCGCCCTGTATACTCCTTACCTCGATCGAGGGTTTTCGTCCTGTCTAACCGTCCTAACGACTCTATCTCTCCCAATATATAGCCCTATATATTCCAAGCTTGGCTAACTGTAGTCCCAAGAACTTTTGGTACACAGCAATTATGAAATTTCCAACAGGTATAGGAATTCAAATGACACCTGACACCACAATATCTCATACAACAGACTTAACGCGTACTTAAGTAGTCTTGTAATAGGTCTTGCCAGAATTTGGTTCACTACGGCGCCTTATGCTTTCTTCAGATATCGCCTAAGTGGTAATTAAGAGAACCTTTCATTCTCGATGGGAAAGATATTTTCTCGATGAAAGAGAGGAGAATATCGATAAATTATTGTGAAAAATTAATCAAGTTTTGAATATTTAGTACACCTATATTGGCACTTCTGAATGGTTCAAACCTTCCGTCTCCGTCTCACCTATAGTTCTAAGTTCAGCGTGAGGCAGATGAAACGGTCAGGTGGTCCGTTTGTAACCACAGTTCAGCGACGGTATCAGGTTAACGTATCAACCAGTAAACAAGCAAAATGGCGAGATCGACTATAAACAAACCCAAATGGACGTAAATATGTGCTGGTGATTGCCGCAATGGCTCGGAAAGATGCCGAATGGACTCACTGCCACCCAGATAATCAGAGTCGGTAACTCAAGTGGAACGTTGTTAACTTACGACTAATTGGTTGCAGGGACAATACCAAAAAGTTCAGCTGCATATTATACCAACGAGGTAAACAACCTTTATCTACTACTTAATACACTTAACGACTATCTAATACTACCTACTCTATTACAGATGGACCCCATATGCCCACAGCAACCCCACAAAACCTGTACATCAGTCAATATCTACATTAGATGAAACAACTCACATACAAATCGAGAGGTTACAAGGGGTGATGGAAAAGTAACGTTCCTCATACTAAATATGATAAATCACAAACACTGTAAAGAGAGCTAGCGTATCATGGATACTTTGATGTTAGGCTTGGTGATCAAGATAAAACCTGAGCACGGCATCAGGTCAGTAAAACTTGTACAGAACATTTGCGACAGTGGACTACAGTGAAGGGAAAAGGTCTGAAATTCCACGTACCGATGGTTTGGATAGAATCCAAAAACCACTGCGATGACCGCTATTTCTGCCGAGTAAATATTACTGGAATTAATCGACACAACCGTAGAAAGTGGACTTATACCAATTTAGTGCAAGACCAGGTCCCTCACTCAGAGGAAGTACCGATCCCAACGTTTCACCAGCTACCAGAGCACTGTGCGACAATTTTTGTCCCTCTACTGATCACGCTTATGAAACTAATGAAAGGTGATAGTGATTATGAAAGGATGTCATCAATTCCTCAACCAAATCCTTTCAACCAAAATGAGTTAAATAACTTCGCCAGAGATCTCAACCTATCAAAAAAAGATTCTGAATTACTGGCTTCCAGGTTACAGGAGAAAAATTTGCTAGAATAAGAAACCAAAATACCTTTTACCGTACAAGAAAAAAGGATCTGCTACCCTTTTCTTCTGGAGAAGAAAATCTTGTATTTTATAACAACATTAGAGGAATCCTGGAAAAATGAGTCTTCCCAGCTCAAAGCGAAGTTTGAATCGTGTCCTTCTACACAATGGGAACAAATATGGTTCCATACCAATTGGTCACTCAACGAAAATGGAAGAAGAATATGACAACATTGCTTTGGTTTTTGGAGAAGATAAAGTAATTAAAAATGGTAAACTTTCTCCTTGGATAGCGAATATCATTGCTTCTTATGCCTCTGGGATAGCAGAGACAAAACACACCACTGGGTTATAAAAGAGTGGCCTAACAGAGAAAACATGGAAGTTGGGATAAAGAATGTCATTAATAACCCCTTAGCTGAACGAGTGAAAATCATCTTTCCTCCACTGCATATCAAGCTGGGCCTTATGAAACAGTTTCTAAAGGCTCTTGATAAGAACGGATCATGCTTTGCATATATAGGGAAGAAAATGCCTCAGTTGAGTACGGTAAAAAATTAAAACAGGAATATTTGACTGAACAATTCATTAAGGATCCTGCCTTCGTAAATTCGATGACTGAGGCTGAGCGATAAGCCTGGACATCATTTGTTGCAGTTGTCGGAAATTTTCTGGGCAAACGCAAAGCTAAAAACTATGTTGAACTGGTAAATGAGTTGCTTAGTAGTTTCAAATCTCTTGGGTGTAACATGAGTATTAAAGTGCATTATTTACACAGCCACTATGACCGTTTTCCTGAAAATTTAGAGGACAGCAGTGAGGAACATGGTGAAAGATTACACCAAGATATTAAAACTATGGTACCAAGAAAGATGGGATATACACATGATGGCTGATTACTGCTGAAGTTGGAAAAGGGACTGTTTCAAAATACAAGAATGTCACGAAAAAGAAGAAGAAGTGTTCAGTGACAAGTTGGTTTCATCGATGACTTTTTCCTCTATCATTGTATAATATTTGTATAATATAATAATAAAAATTCCGTGTTTAGTTTTTTCATTTGATCCATGGACTTAAAATAGTGTAACGTATATTGCACCAAAATGTTATATCTTAAGAAATTGAGCTCCTAGGCAAAACTAATGCCATATTTGAATTCAGGGCATCAAATACATATGAAGTAAGCTCCAAATACTCCGGCGCCAAAACATCTGTAGGCCTGTGTAATAGTTATAACATTACTTAATTCTTACTACCTTGCAGGATTAGTGTACTGAATCTTCTCAATCTGTACTCCCTAATATTTGCCCTATTTCTCAAAATAAGCACCATGGTAAGTAACCAACCCTTTATACGAACCATTTACGCCAGCATTTTCATTTCTAGACCAAAGAACAGGAAGCGTATAAGAACGCAAATTGCAGCAACAGATCAAATCCGTTCACACTGTCTATAGATGCTAATATTTTATCAGACTTGGCCTACAATAGCTCCAACTTTACACACCAGAGACATAAAAAGGAGCTGACCACGGAAACATATTTTTCAAGTGTATACCCTATACCACATACAGCGGGGCCAACGATCGAGTCTATAACAGCTAATTTTGTATCTGACTTGGCCTACAACGTCTCCATCTCTGCATATCCCACAATACAGAGACTTATGGAGGATCTGACCACAGAAACATATTCATCAAGTACATACTCTACACTAACGACTATAGTATCCGACTTGGCCTATAATGTCTCCATTGATACCTACCCCATACTAGAAGAAATGCTGTCCACTAAAACGTCTCCCGAAAGTTCTACACTATCTTATGATTCTTCAACAGATGGGAACATTACAGAATTGTTGATTAACGGTACAAGTGCATATGGAAGTATCTTCAACATTTCAAATGACGAATACTCAACAGAATCGTTGCCTGAAAATATTTCTCGCAAAAATATGCCATTTATGAACAAAAATATTAACTTTGACGCTTTTAAGAATCTACTTGAGTTTCTCCTATTACCTATGTTGTATCCATTTAGAAATAATTCAGAAAATATTACTGGGAGTAATAGAGAGACTACAGATATTTTAGAAACTACTATATCTACTATATTATCCAGTGAGAGTGATAATAAACTTAATGAACGCACATCAACTATTTATAATGCGGTTAGCAGCACAGTAACTTATACACAATCGAGCACAGATTTAGCCACAACGATGGTTTCATCTAGCTTGAACTATTCCGAGTGTGTTAAACTGAGAGCTCTGTGCTGGGAAACTATGTTTGGGCAAGAACTAATACGACTGACCGTTATGGATCTGTTAATGACAATTGTGTACACGTTATGTATGGACTTTTTCAGAGGAATGTTTGTAAGGTTTATGAACAAATGTTGGTGCTGGGATTTGGAGAAAAGGTTTCCTCAATACGGTGACTTTAAAGTAGCAGAAAATATTCTACATTTAGTAAACAATCAAGGGATGGTTTGGATGGGAATGTTTTTCTCGCCAGGTTTAGTAATTTTGAATGTAGTGAAGTTGTATATAATGATGTACTTACGATCTTGGGTGGTGCTGACATGTAACGTTCCCCACGAGGTTATATTTAGAGCATCTAGGTCTAATAACTTTTACTATGCCTTGCTTCTCATGATGCTGTTCTTGTGTGTTTTGCCAGTTGGGTATGCCATAGTTTGGATACGTCCTAACTATCACTGCGGTCCATTTTCTGACAATAAAAGGATTTTCCATATTGTTAATAAAACCGTTAATGAGCATATTCCCGCAACGTTTCACAATACTTTGGATTATATTACGTCTCCTGGTATTGTGATACCACTATTAGTCTTGCTTGTATTGGTCATTTACTACCTGGTTTCTTTAAGTGGAGCCCTACGAGAGGCCAACGAAGACCTGAAAGTAAGAATTCTTGTGATTATTAGGAAACGTGTTTTCGTTATACTCAATTCAAACTTTCTAGTTCCAACTACTTAGGGAAAGAACTGAGGAAAGAAGAAAAATGTTCCAAATAGCTGACAAGAGAAGAGAAGGAAAATCTAATGAGTTGTCTGGTACACAAATACCAGGTTGGAATAAACTATTAAATAGAAAGAGTGTTGATGATACTCCGAAGCAGGAGTCAGAAGTTGCTCAGCCAGCGAAGGAGGAAAAAGTCGAAAATAAGAGCAGGGGTAAGTAAATAAATAACCTTTTTGTCCAACTCGCACAAAATTGGCGCTTTCTCATGCCTGCGGAGAAAGCGGAAGGTTGCATATGTCAAAAACCGTGCGCTTTTCGATTTTTGTAAGCACTAGTGAGGCTTCCACACGCTTCAAGTATACTTTTCCGCACGTGCACACCGTAGTTTAAAATAGCCCACTTATGACAAAAGTTAGGCATAGAAAAGAGCCACTTTTCTGCGATCTGGACAAAAAATAATGTGTGTGACACGTGTGGACGGCGATCGCGGCTCGTGAGCGTCTTGCGCGAGCCGATGGCACCTCGTCCTGCCGGAAACTCCTCATCATGTTGTAAAACCTACCACTATAAGGCACTAACATTGCTTATAGTGCAGTAAAATCGTATTTTTGGTAAGAAACTTTTGAGGTAGTTTTGATTTTCTCCATTCTTTAGGTATTTTGGGGTGCCGAATCCGAATCTGAGGTTTGCTAACAACATTTTGTGACGCAGCATTGAAAAAAAATAAAAAAAAATAAATTTCTCTATTTATCTTATAGGCCAGTCAAATTAAAAAAATCGGTGGAAAAAAATCCTAGAGTTAATTTTTTTTTATTCTTCCTTTACACTTGGGCAGACGTATATTAAAAGTGGGGGGTGAGCTCGAGGAAAAGGGGGGGTTTAAAGGTACCATAGTTCAGTTTTTTGCTTATATCTCGGAAACGATTACTCCTATCGTTTTTTACCCTCTTACAAAATGAAAGCTGATAAGATTTCATATAAAAATGTTCCTTTACATTTTTGTCGCATTTTAACCGTAAGCGAATTTATTAGGCTGATAAACGAAAAATCATTTCACAAAATGTGCTTTATGTGAATTTAGAGTATTGTACTGTACAAGATTGATAATACTGACTTAATAGATGATTTAAATAAAACAGTAAATTACATTTATTGGGTCCAACACTTCATTAGACTGAAGAGGAGGTCACGAGGTTCTATAGTTATTCTATACTGTCTTGCTTAGTACAATATCAATAGATAGTTGATTTAATATAAATGATTTGAATAAAACACATTAAATTGAATGTATTGATTCCAAGTCGTCCTCATAAGTTGCATTTTCATCTTCATCCTAAACATTGAAAACCTAGTTACAATCTTGTTAATTACAATATTAATAGACACATGATTTAATGTATATAATTTGAATAAAACTTACAGTACCCTCATATGCCAGATTGTCGACTTCAACTGGAGGGCCGTTCGTGCACGCGCCCTCACAGTTACAGCATACTGAAGAGCAATTGATCCCTGCCTTGGGGCATCCGCAACGTGCACCACAGCCTTTGGTGCAACTGCAGAATATTTTTGGAAGGATTGCAGCTGGGGCAGGTTGATCTAAGGTTGTCAAGGGATGAAGATCTCCATCTGCTCCTTTTATCCAACCCCAATCAGTAGGTTTGAGTTTGTTGCCCAGCCATTCTTGAACTTGCAAATAGACTCTGTATGAGTGTTGCAGTGCAGAACCCTTAGTTGGAGGTAGGGAGGAGAGGTCTGGCTGCACTCTTGTGGAGGATTTTAGGAATGCTGCGTAGCGCTGTTTATTCATATCTGTTATTCTAGCGTTGTACATTGCTAGAAAGATCTGCTCCCCGGCATTTGCAACTTCCTTAGGTGTTGAAGTCTTTGTGTAAAATACGTTGGAGAGTAAATGCAGGGCGCTGTTCCTTATGAATAATTTAGCAAATGTTAACTTGCCTTTTCGGAAAATCGCACAGGTGGTATCGCAGCCACTAAACGCGTGAATGAACAAAATGCTCTTGGAAATATCAAGTGCTTGTAATTCTTTGGAAGAATAAGTTTTGCTTTCCTCGTTTCCCCTACCAGGTTTGAAAAAAAATATCTCTCGTTCCCTTGGAGCTAACGCGACCAGCAGAACTAGCAGATCCACATCCTCGCCGACGACAATCGTAGAATAACCACATTCTGACCGTTTCCGCGATATAAGCAAAAGACTGAACAATTTTAACTTTAACCCCTCCCCTTACTAGAGCTCACCCCCCACCTTCGGGGACTTTGATATATGTCTACCTAAGTGTAAAGGAAGCGTTTAAAAAAAGTTCCAACTCTCTAGGAATTTTTCCACCTATCGCCCTATTTTTGTTTAATTTAACTAGGCTATTATTTCCTTTTAATTTCATTCGTTCAATAGAACCGTTCGGCCTAAATCGCTGGTTGAAAAGTAGCGTGTTTTATCTATCTCCACCAAAACCCAGTTTTTATCAACAAAACTCTAATTTATTATCAAATAATAATATTAAATTCATCACTTTATTATTATATTATCATATTATTTGAGCCGTTTTCTCTTAGAAGGTCCTGGCTGAGGCTCTTCGATGGCTGAAGTACCTGGCTGAGGCTCCTCGATGGCGGAAAGTCCTGGCAGAGGATCGGGTTCTTCCAAAAACAGCATCGGAGCTGGAAAATAAGAGAAATAGTGAAAAAGCATTAACTTGGGATTTTCAAATTAGACATACCTTCCACATCGTGTGAGCGTTCTTCTTCAGATAGTTCTTGGTATCTTCCTCGGCCTCTTCTTCATCTATCTGAACGCTGTCGTCTGGAGGCTCGACATGTTCACACAACCCATTGCATGTTGTGCATATTGAAGAGCAATAAAGGCCTGTTTTCCTGCATCCACAATGTCGCTGGCCGCCTTTCTTGTATTTACAAATAATGCGCTAAGCTGAAGTATCGAGTTCGGTGCTGGTTTGGACGTGGTTGCAACGGGCACAATACCATTCTTTATTTTTTTCCGCCCCCACTCATTTGGGTCTCTTTGTTGTTCATTGAATATGGTTTGTCCAGATAACCACTGTTGCACCTGGAAGACAAGGTGCAACAGTGGTTAGTGAATATTCTCGTGCAGCAGCTTCAGTGGAAGGTAGTACGACAATGTTGGGTTTGCTTTTGTAAGATGATGATATATAATACCTGTATCTCAAATCGTTTAAACTAGTCTCTCGTCCCTTCCCATACAAAGCCATGAGAAACATGTTTCCCGCTTAGGCAATCTCGTCCTGGTGAGCTTGAGGGTCTTTAAAAGCCTCAATAACTAGGACTTTATGAAATTTCAATTTCCCCTGATTAAATAGTGCATAAGTGGTGTCACAACCACTCATCGCGTGCTGGAACAGTATATGGCCTGCTATGGTTTTGTCTGATAGGTGAGGATCGTAAATGGTTTGAGACACTTTTCCTTTTCCTGGTTTTATGAAAGAGACATTTTTTATATGAGGACTACATAGGTCAATCAAAATCACCAAAAGGTCGATATCTTTCCCCATCACTGTTACGTATTCATTTGAAGGAGCCAACTTAAATGCTGTTGTGATTATTAGGATATCAGCATCTTCCACTGCTTACTGTTTGCTGTTGACTCAATGTTTGCTTCATTCAACTTCTGCATAAGCGTAAATATCAACCAGTTCTTGTTTATGGAATTTGCAAGAAAACTCTTCTGCGAGACAGTGGGCACTATCGATTCAGTAAATGATATTGCCGCAGAATTTTTCTTTTGCGCTCTTCTCAATCGTTCTATTCGCTTGGTGCTTTCGCATGCTTCGGAGGGGTAGCCATCGAAAATTACCACGGCATTCCATTTGCAATTTGACTTTACATAGGAAACATGATTACTGTAGATTTGCGCATATGTCTGGCCGTGGTGCCATTTGACCCGATTTGACCCGGTGCCATTTGACCCGCTGTGTTTTGTTTGTGGGGGGGGGTGGGGTGGGGTCTCGAGAGTGGAAGCTTTCGCCACCATATACCGTTGGTGTTAGCGATCGAAAAGATAGTTTTTAAACCGTTGCACTAATTATTATAAAATCATTTAGAAAGGCCGGAAGAAAATTAATAAAAACGAAAGTACGTCTTTCCTTTTTCCCCCCAAGACGAAATTATGTTTGCCCAAAATTTAAATTAAATGTGATTTTGGAAATACCTTTTTTTTAGGACTGGAGATGGTAGTTTACATTGTGTTTAGTACTTTAAAACTAGGAGGAATTTACTAAATGAGCTTTTAATAGTAAATTAGAGTTTTGGAGTTAAAAAGGTATGGGTTTTTGGGAGACAAATGAAATACGACAATTTTCAACTAGCGATTGAGCCCAAACGGTTCGTCCTACAAAAAAATTTAAATGTAATGTTCCTACAAAAAGTATGTAATTGTTAGAAAATTTTATGTACTTTTATTTTGAATAAAGGTGCTTTTCCGAAAAGTTGATGGTTTGCGAGTTATAAGCAAAATACTGCAAAAATTACACTTTCTTTACCTTTTTTGCATGTTTTTTTAATGTTGTCACGAAATTTTGTTAGCATACCTCAGATTCGGATTCAGCACTCCAAAAAAACATAAGAATGGAGAAAATCAAAACTACCCCAAAACTTTCCCGCGAGGTGCCTTTATAAGCACAAATTTATTGTACCTATAATTATTACCTGTTCTGAAATTACAACTACTGAAAATGGTTTGACTTTGGCTTCAGGTTTTATAATGAATGGTACCTAGTAATCCTCTATTTCCAATATTTCCATACATTTTTTGTATGGTATTTATTGCTTGATCTTTTTCTGCACTACTCAATTTAAATTTGGTTTTGAATATACCCAAACTATAAGCCACAAAATGAAAGGGCGTAAGTGCATGTTTATATCGTTTTTCAAAAATTTGTATTTGAGATAACGATAAGTCTAATTCTTCCTGGAATATTTCCTTCGATACTTCTACTGCATCAGATAGAAAAGCATGTTTTCTCTGTAATTTTTCAAGTTCCACAGCCATAGGATTTAAGACTTTTATGTATTCTTCAGCTGATCGTTGAAGACCAATGTTTGAAACTTTGTGTAATATCTTCGCATCAACTTCTTTTTTATTCTCCTCACATAATTTTAATAGTTCCTCCCATTGGCTTACATATACCTCTAAATATTGACATATATCTGACATAGCCTAGCCGCGAGACTTGGCTGGTAAGATTTCGATTTTCGAAGTTAAGCAAGACGGGGTTGCTGGCACTTAGATGGGTGACCGCTGCCGCGGGCGCGTGCTCCCAGATAAACGGCAATGAGGACATAGTAATAAATCTCGGTAACTCAGTACCATGCTATCATACATAAAACCACTAATGGTTTCCCACCAGCCTTTTCCCAGTATTTTGCCCTAGCCAGCTGATTATTTCTGAAGTATTTAATAATTTGCAAAACATGCTATTTGAACTTTTATTTCTGAATATTTGCAGAGGAAGTTTAAAAGATGAGCTGATCATCCATAAGCTAAGATATAAAGTCGTATAAGATATAGAGTCTAGTTTTTCTGTTATAGTTTTTCTCATAAGTGCCATGTACGCAGCTTTACTCTGGAAAATAAAAATACTAGAAAAAAAGGACTTTTGACATAACGGTACGCTGTCTTCATCAGGTTTTATATATTTTTTTACAAAACAACTTTTTTTAGTACAATTTTAAAATATGTTATAGCTTCTAACGTAACGTTATACATATAGCAGATCTCGCACTTACCTGCAGATTACCTCCTGAATAATCATAATGAAGACAGTGTCACCAAAAGTCTTACCTCACTCATTCTAGGTTTGTAAAAATAATGTATCTTCATTTGCTCTCATACTGTAACAGAGATAATTCTTCTTAATTTATTCATTTCGTGTCCATAGACTTCTTCACAAAGCTCATCAGAAAAGCATTGAGAAAGTTCTCCCACTCAGATGAGGATCATAATGGTGAAGATGGCACCGACACTGAGCAGCATGATTCACTACCTGAGGACTCTGTGGCTTCTAAACACCATAAGCCTAGGAGACAATTATTCTCACGAAACGATTCCGATACTCCAGTCCCAACACATTTAGAGAAATTTCAAGGAAAATCTGAAAGTTTCACAAGTGAAGATTCAGGGAAAATCAGGGAAACAGGGCATTCTCCTCTTCCTCAATGCTTTCCGTTTGACCGTAAAAAAAATATATCCACATGTCAACCATCTACTTCCAAATTTGCTACAAAATACCGCGGTGTACCTGGTCAGTCTGATAACGTACCTGTTATAAAAATTAGTAAGACAGATAGTGAACAAAAAGTCGATACCAAATTTAAACCTAGTATTAAATGTGTGCTTAAGAAGCAAAGCGCTGAGTTTGATGAAGTTACTATATGTCATTTTGGTAAAGATCTGGAAAAGGTCATTGAAGACAATAAAATAATCAAAGCTATAGCGGAAGGCTCCGATGATTACAAGACACTTTCAGGAAGTTCTCAAGTACGCGAAAATTTAGACGAATCGAGTGCAGAGCAATCCTCATCTGAAGGGACCCTTTTTAAGGATACTAGTGTTAATACCATCCTCAATTTTTCGAACAGTAATAAAAATATGTTAGATGTAGATAACAATAAGTCATAATAGTTCTAAAATAATGGATGATATATAAACGATGAATACAAATATTATTTAACAATTATTTAATCATAGGAGCAAATTAGATTTGCATATATGTTATAACATATTATGTTGGTTATAACAGTAAGCTTTGTAAACTTTTGTTGAGTGATCTTTTTTCATGTTTGTGAAATATAATTATTTACTGAGGAATGAGTAATTGGAGAACACTTATTTATGTATTCCCATTCCCAATTATGCTCCTTTCATTATTAATGTGATGACATATCTAATAATTTATATTCCACCAAAAAAATAGGTTATATATAATAATATGTCATAAAAGGTGGCCCATAATAAGGGGTATCTAGGCAGTGGCATAACTAGGCAAACCTTCTTGGGGGTGCATAGGCCTTGTTAGTTTCTGATATTCCACTACTGTTTTTTAACAGACAGCAGTGAACTTATCAGTATCGTAAGCCTACCATATTATATTTTGAAAATACAGGGCATAAAATTGCGGGGGTCAAGGGGCACCAGGGGTCTGGAGATATGGAGGGAGAGGGAGGGATCCCCTCTATCTATCTTCAGATAGATAGAGGGGATCCGTGGGATTTTTTTTTTAAACGTTTAATACGTTAATTGTTAGTTTTTTAAGATTTTTCATATTATGTATTGCTAATAATTGGGTGATAAAATACTGGGTTGGACAATTCTGGGGTAACAAAATGCTTATTTTGCAGTTCGCTTCGTAAGGAAGGTTGGTAGACTCCAAAAATATATTTTGTAATTTATCAGAAAAGACACATTTACTTTTAGGCATTTATGTAACCGAAATCTCCTCAGATAAAAGACAAATTAAACTCTAGCAAGTTAAACGCCCTGTATAGGGACCGGGCATTTGTAAGAAAATTTCCTAATGTTCTAATAGAATTTAACTTATTTTTGGGTTAATTTTATATTAAACTAAATTATCTACAAATCATTAGAGTCCATTCCGCTTTGTTATTTTTGCAAGAAAACTTCAGGTTTATTAAATACGGGAAATTACAGTCTCCTATTTAATTTTATGCCGTTACGGCAACATATTGGCAAAGGGCATTTAGACCAAGAGCCGGCAGTAAAAAATACCACCTCATCTGTTACCAAAGGTTTGCCCTTTTACAGTGATTGCACTATTCACAGGCTATATCAAACCGCCCGTCTGCCTGTCGGATGTGGTCACGTTACATACGGATTTATTTTAAAAATCATGTATTTTGACGTGTTTTCGCCTCACAACTACTAACATAAAATGCGCGCGAAAATGAGTAAAAATATAAGCTGCATCACTGGTTGACTGTCTCACTGTGTCTACCATCCACGGGTAGACATATTTTTCAAGCAGATGATGTTATTAATAGCACATATATTTAATAAAAAAGGCAGAGAAACAAGAAAAATTTAGTAGGTATTTAAAGAATACCTAGGTACATAACGAAACGTAATCAATGGATAAAACAAAAATAATCCTTCCAACACATATATCTACTTACTGATAAAGTAGGAATGTACATAAAATTTGAAATAAACAAACAAAACATAATAATATCTGTATAGGTAAATAAACAAGCAAATCAGTCTTCTTCGTCACTGGACGGATCGTAGGAAACAAATTCGCTATCACTTTCAGGTTCGGCGGATGTTACAGGAGTTTGTGAAATTTCTTCTAACGAGCTAGGTGTTTGTGGTCCAACAAACCATTGAAGGTCATATTTATTCTCATTTAAGATTCATCCGCTTTCTTCTGGTTTGAAAAAATTTGCAGTAGGATCAGTAGCAAAATTCCAAATTGCACAAATCTGATTAACTCGCCGTATTTTGCATAATAACGAACTCTGACATGGCGGTAAAATGCTGCCATCACAATTTCTAATTTTGTCTAGAGGTTTCACATTAGGGGATTTAGAATGCCATAATTTTTAACAAAAATGTCAAATCGAGCTTCATTTACTCTTGTAATGTCATGTTTTCCGTACATCTTGCAAACGAAATGTTCCATGCAATTAATCTGCACATCGGTGAGTTCAGAATGGCCACAAGATAAAAATACCTTTATTGTTTCATTATCTTTTTGCTATAAAGCAAAAGGTTTAATTACAAAAGGTTACAAAAGGTTAAAACTTTTCCTTTTCTACCAAAGGCTGCCGTGTAGTCACATTCTGTAAGGGCATGAAAAGCGGGTAATGTCCTCGATAGATTTTTGGCCAAAGACTGGTAAATGACATTTACGTTTACGTATCGCAGAGTATTCTTCGATATTAATCCCGTTTCTATCCACAGTGAAACCTTGTCAATGAAGAGGTGCATATTTCCTAAAGCTACAATTAAAATATCTTACGGGGCCATCGTATGGTGGCCTTGTGTTGAAAGGAACTCAACTAACAGGCAACTGGACAGGGTCCAGAGACTTGCGTGTTTAGGGATGACTGGAGCATTGAGAACGGCTCCCACCAGAGCTCTGGAGGTGCTATTAAATCTCATGCCACTACAAATATTCATTAAATTGGAAGCCATGCGTGCGGTATATAGACTGCGCATGCTATACCAGTTACAGGTGTGCTCATTCGGGCACTCTCGCATGTGGAACTGGGCCACCGAACGATGTCCGGATCTACTCATGAGTGGTGATCATATTCCCACTAAACTATATCCCTCGAACTTCCTGGAGGTCGTAATCCCTGACCGCGAGGAGTGGGAGATAGAGAACACCCCGATGGCAATCCGCAACGGAACCAACTGGTATACGGATGGATCCAGGGCGGATGGGATGTCGGGTGCCGGAATCTTTTCTGACTCGGAACAAATAAGTAAATACTTTGCTCTGGGTGCACATGCTACTGTCTTCCAGGCCGAGGTATTTGCGATTCTATCCTGTGGGCTGGAGCTGCTAGCTGGCCCACAAAGAACTGGTAGAATCAATATATGCTCCGACAGTAGAGCTGCCATCTTGGCACTTAGTGCCGTTGAAGTGCGCTCAAAACTGGTTCTGGAATGCAAGACCGTCCTCGAGACGCTCTCTCAGAGGAATACTTTACGCCTTGTCTGGGTCCCAGGACATGCTGGTGTACCGGGAAACGAGAAGGCCTATCAACTAGCCAAATTAGGCACTTTAGAGACACCTACTGGGCCTGAACCCTTCGTAGGGATCTCCAGAAGCACAGCGGTTCTCTCAATGAAGACTTTAGCCCAACAAATGTTTCAACATTGTTGGACAACTGCTCCAGGCATGAGACAGGCTAAAGAACTCATATCTGGTCCCGACGCTGGGAGGACCAGACAGCTGCTGAAATTAAGCAGATGTAACTTAAGAACAGTGACAGGCCTACTGACCGGTCACTGCCACCTAAGACGACACCTTTACATAATGGGTTTTGTGGAAGACCCTGAGTGTAGGGGATGCGTGGAAGATGAGGAGACAGCAGGGCATATTCTGATGAATTGCCCCGCTTTCCAGCATACACGTATGCAATACCTGGGACAACTGATGCTGATGCCTTTGGGACTTTAGAGAGCTATGTCCCAGCCGCCTCGTTGGCTTTATTAGGACAACTGGACTGGTATAGCTCTCGAAAGGCGGGACGTGACGGGCCCATACTGAGGCCTATACGTCAAAGGGCAGAGCCCCCGCCAATCTCAAATCTCAAATCTCAACACCACCATCTTCATAAAAAATATAACAAATATTCTGAACATTTATTCTTACAACCTTATCACCCAAAATTCCGACGGCATTATGTGTATTCCAGTAATCCGCCAAAAATGTTACAAATTCCGTTTTAAAGGAGTCGTTTCGTAATGCTTTCAAGAAGTCTTTTTTGTTCTTCACCTTGTATTGTAAAAATGTTGCTTCTTTCTGATCTTCCCGCACGCCTGTCTCTTTCGATATCCTTGATGGACGGATTTGTAAATTTGTCGAAAACTATGTCGACTCTTAACGATGACGTTTTGCATAGCTTTTTTAAAACAGCAATGGCTAATTTACGTTGTTAGAACATCACCAAGTTGATGTAAAAAGTAAAAACCATCAAATATTGTACAATGTACGACATTGGGGACATCAGCATCTGTAGCTCGATTTTCTAATAATTTAAATAATTTTGATTTGTCTGTTTTGTTTATGCTTCCATCGATGTGGCTTAAAGATAATGGGACCGTTGTCAATGGAAAGGACAGAACATTCTGTAAATCTATATTATATTCAATTGCCAGTACTACAATTCTCCCCATTAAATTTATTTCTACTTTGACTTCGGTTAATTTACCATCTGCCTTTTTAACTTTTAATTTATTTTCGGTTGCAAAAGAGCAAATTACCTGTTTTGAAATTGGTCTTTTGAATCTCGATGTATCATTTTATGACATCTAAGGACTCTCCTTTTTTAATAATGTTTAATAGAAAATTTTCCGTACATTAATTCTGTTCTAATTAATTCACGTTTTTCTATTTCTGGTGAAAACGGATTTAAAGTACTGCTAATCTGATGAACAAGTTCTTGCAGCATGAGATTATCCTTCTTCAGTTTATGACTGCGAAGCTCGTTTGTAATATCCTCATCGGAAGTAAGTTTTAGTTTCTACCTGCTGCAGAAACTAAAACTTAAGGTTATTAAGGATGTCCGAAGGGAGTGACTCGCTGCCCATCAGTGAGACAGTCAACCAGCGATATTTTCAACGATTTTAGTCCAAAAATTGTTTGGTATTTGCAAGGCAGGGCCGTTTGTTATAATAGGAGCGCGTATTTTTTTTAACTTTGAGCTCGTCTGCTCGTTGAATGCGACCGTCTGCTAACAAATGCTTATTGCAGATCAAATAAGTGCACCAAGAACTACATTTCTGGGAAAACAATTTATTGGTATTTAATGGGGAGTTGATGGGTGCTTTTTTGACATTTTCACGGGCGTCTGCTTCAAATGGATGCCCGCAAGGCGCGGCAGACGCTTGGAATATAAATGCAGCTTATATTTTTACTCATTTTCGCGCGCATTTTATGTTGGTAGTTGTGAGGCGAAAACACGTCAAAATACACAATTTTTTTTTAAATCCGTATGTAACGTGACCGCACCCGGCAGGCAGTCGGGCGGTTTGATATAGTCTGTGAATAGTGCAATCACTGTAAAATGGCAAACCATTGGTAACAGATGAGGTGGTATTTTTTACTGCCGGCTTTTGGTGTAATTTTAACGCAGTTTCTATGCCTTATGTCTATGTCATATACATTTCAATATACCCAAACTGTTCATATTTAAAGGATAAAGGTTTAAAGGCTTTAAAAGAGAGATGGTCCGCGCAATATAATGCAAACTTCTAATAGTTATATCTCCGTTAATTTTTACTCTACATAAATAGAAAAAATCCAAAATTTTTGTTGGGAAAAAAACTGCATTTTTCTACTATATATTATTTCCGTATCTTTTTTAGTTTTATTTGGAAAACAAAGTATTTTGTTAAGAAATTTGGAAAATACGTTTCTCATTTTCATCATATCTTTTTCGAAAAATACGCATTCTAACCCGGTCAAACTGTTGGATTAGGTATATGAGTAATACTAAAATAAAGGAATTCGTAAAGGGATAACGGTCAATATCCATTCCGGTGGGAATGGCTGGGGTTTTAGCGCACATTTTTTCCCAAAAATTTAAGCGGCCCACCGTTTTCGTTTTTGCTGCGTTTTAGGTACTAAAAAATATTGTATAAGTTTTTTCCGAAAATTGCATCAATTTTCCGTTCTTTAACGTTGAACTACCTCGAACCAAGTTGTTGCACAAAAAAGTCTTCCTCAATGAACCAGAACTCCCTTATTTTGGACCTATGCTGGCATAAAACTGTAGCATAAAGCGCGCTCTACACTTTTATTTTTGTGGATGTTGAATGAGACTGGGCCGTCACGCGTCACACTCGGCTATGTAACGCTCCTGCGGGCTTTTAAAGCATTTCAAATACCTTTATTGTGGTAGAAACAGTGTATACATTCTCCTTCGCCAGTGCGGCATCAAGTACACGCCCAAAACTCCGGAAAATCCGTAAAAAAAGCAAATTAAAAAAATGTTGACGTCAGTTCCTGACACGGGAAATACAAAAATGGACACAAGCCCTGAAAACAGCACCAAAATTGAGGATGTGTGCAAACTTTCAAAGAAGAGACGTATCAATGAAGAAGGTACGTCCTTCACACACCCTGCAACAACCAAGAAACCAAACATCACAGCTACAAAATTCGGTGCGGAAATAAAATGGACACAAGCCCTGAAAACAGCACCAAAATTGATGTGCGCAAACTTTCAAAGAAGAGACGTATCACTGAGCAAGGTACGTCCTTCACCACACCCTGCAACAACCAAGAAACCAATCATCACAGCTACAAAATTCGCTGCGGAAATAAAAACGCAAAACAAGTTCCAAAGCCTGAACACGGCAGGCAAAACTAACGATAACCAAATACCTGAGACCCCCAGCGTCCAAACTAGCAAAGATACGGAGCCCGAGGAAGGAGATATCTAGCCAAAAGAAGTCAAACCGCTCCCAACCATTGTTCATGGATGCCACAAAATTTGGAAATTAAAAGTTTTCACTTATATCGCGTGGTCATAAGCACACACCCAATTTTTTTTAATATTATTTATTATATTAGGTAAATTTAATAAATGCCAGCCGTACAGAGCTTGTGCAATGGTACGATCAGCTATCAGCTGATCAGCTAGTTTAGGAGCGAAAGGGTCAAGAATCCAATGAAAAACGGTAGCTTCTTCATTACACTAGAATCAGCACTTATTTTGGATCATAGCGCATTAAAAAAAATGATATGTTTGTTTTCTTATAAACTTAATTTTTGGTAATGGTGTTGCTGTTTTGAAAATGTTGATACATTTTTGAGAGAACGCGTGGATTACGAGTTATTCGCGAAAAACTGTCCAAAAACCTGCATTTCGACATGTTTTCTATCGCGAGTATCTCGAAAAATATCGTTATATAAAAAAAATCACAGATTTCGCAATCCTTGCAACTATAGGAGGCATTGGAAATGATAACAAAATATATGAAACATAATATACCGATCCTTTTGAGTTCTTTCGAATACGTCAATACGATCGAATACGATTGGGTTCCTAGCATTTTATAAATTTAGAATAAAACGTTAGTTAATAATTTAATATAATATTGAGTATGGATACTGTCATACATTGCTACAAAAATGCGCAGAACGTACTACGCACCGAGTTATTGTCTCATTCAATACAGGTTGCGTCGTTGTATTTATCTTACTCGCTTGCTCTAACTGGATAGGTCTATTAACTGTTTATTATACACCCAAGTTTATATATAAATATAAACATAATTTTTTAGCATTTTATTTTTGAAAAACTTAAGTATTACTAATATAATACATATCTCAATTTACGAGTTAGGTATGTAGTAAGAAATAATAAACATATTTTTTTAATAACCGACATATTGGATTTGCAGTTAAATTTTAAAAAAATCACAGATCTTGCATATTACGCAAGAATCGCAGGCGTATTGAAAATACCAGACACAACTGGTAAAATTTGCTCAAGTGAATTGAATAAAAATAAAAAGCAATGGTGTTACGATTTTTTTGTTCGTTTAACCCTGAAGGTTGCATTGGTGGTCAAAAATTACAGTCTCATTTTTTTTGTTTTCAAATGAATTCTATTCTTTAAAAAAGTTTTTGTTTGCCTAAAAATAGTGATGGCTTTGTCAAAAATTGTGTTGTATAATATACAAGGTGGTTAAGACAAAATTTTAAAATTTGGTAAGAGTAAACTTTGTGATTTTTGATCACCCCGTATAAAAACGTAATTGTGGCAAAATCATCATAAGTTTTTTATACGTGGTGATCAAAAAGTACAAACTTTACTCTTACCGAATTTTAACATTTTGTAATTTTTTACCACTCCGTATAATAAACAAAATTTTTGTCAACATTACTTTAGGCAAGCAAAAACTTTTATAAATAAGAGTTTTCCAGAAAACTAAACATTTTTTGAGATTTTGCAATTTGTGACCACCCCGTATAAAAAATATGATTTTTGCCGACGTCATTACCATTTTTTGGGCAACATTTTCTCGACAATGTAAAATTTTATACATGGTGATCAAAAGGTACAAACCTTACTCCTACCGAATTTTAAGATTTCTTAATTTGTGACGAATTTTTATAAGTTCATCCTAAATAAATTCGATTATATATCTCGTGTCTCGTGTAAACGCTAATGCCCTGTGTCGAGTCTTTTAGGATAGGACCGTTCCGGCTGAGCGATATGATTATTGTTTATGTCATCGAGATTGCGGTAGACGTATTTAATTGCCTTCAGGGCGAGACAGTTTCCATAACTATGTAAAGTATTTATGGGCTGCTTGGACGGCCCTATGAAAGGAATAATATGTAGAGGTTTTTTTAGTTAGTTTAGAATATACGTTTGTAGCCGACACTTATTCTTTTATTTTAATTATCGTTGGGCATTCGTTTACACTCGAATTATTAAATTTATGAAAATTATGATTATGAAAATATCCCGATTATTCCCATCACTACTAGCAATGCACCACCTCTCCCAATATAGCTGCACTGAATACTCCCCACTCCCCAGTACTCTTCACGCCGCTAGAAGGCCGAACGCTGCGATATCTATTGCGTATTGCGTCACTCGCTGTAAAGTATTTATGGGCTGCTTGGACGGCCCTATGAAAGGAATAATATGTAGAGGTTTTGTTAGTTAGTTTAGAATTTACGTTTGTAGCCGACACTTGTTCTTTTATTTTAATTATCGTTGGGCATTCGTTTACACTCGAATTATTAAATTTATGAAAAATATGATTATGAAAATATCCCGATTATACCCATCACTACTAGCAATGCGCCACCTCTCCCAATATAGCTGCACTGAATACTCCCCACTCCCCTTCACGCCACTAGAAGGCCGAACGCTGCGATATCTATACGTATTGCGTCACTCGATCGCGACACCGCTGTCTTTTGGCCTTGAACGAAAACTTCTAAATTGGTCCCCATATACTCTTATCTAAACATAAACATTTCCAATGTTAAAAATTAATGAAACATTTTTTACTTAAAATATGTATCCTTTTCCGTAATTATTTTCAGGGAAAACATTTCCACCCCCGAGAAGGGGTGGCATCCACCCTCAGGGTATAGAAAGTGACTTAAGCGATGGGCTCCCGTTCTGAATATGATCCTTAGGTACCTACTGACATCATAGAAAAGATAAATCACTTTTAACCTCTTGCGCATAATTCTTACAGCAAGCCGCCGGACTATATTTATTTCGAAATAATTATATTATGACATATCATCAGAAGGTATTTTTCTCATTATAACAATTAAATAACCAACTAACTTTTCGATGCTATCCCTATCCTGTGCAGTGTAGCGTGTGCACTTTGTGACTTCTTGAAAGTGTTCGAGACGGTATGCGGCATCCTCCAGCAGCAGCATCTGGAGCTCGCAATACATCTGGCTCTTACTACAGCGCGGCGTCTGTGTAGTATTATTTAGCCGGAGACACAAGAAGATCGGTTGAGTCGATGGTGCGTGAGAGCAGACGTGTGTGTTGCACTATAAACACTAAAATCTCAACGAATTGCGAAATTTATCCCAGAAACATGCTTTGCTCGATGTAAAATGTTCATACGCTCTCAAATAAATAAGTAAAAATAAACTGTGATTATAATAAATATATGATACAATGTTAGTGCTAGTGCGTGTAACACTACTTGGATTACTTTACGTTTCACGTTCCTGTTTGGGGGAGGAAAGTGAACAAACGCCGGCAATAGGGAAGACAGGAACACGGTGCTACGACGATTTTAATAGACCGCAGGTAATTGGTAATATACGATTTTATTGATTCAGTAGTAAAGACAGCCTCCAGGAGCAGTGAACTCGAGAAACGTGATAGAAATATCTATAAATAAATATAAACTCCAACTAGAAGTAGTGTATAGCTTTTATCTTGGTACTTACGACCTTTCTCCAGCTGGGGCAGCTCGTGTGATTATTCTTGGATACTCGTCGAAACCGTCCTTTCACTTTTCTTTTGATTTAAACGCGCACCTTGTTTTAATTTAGAAGTACGCCCTGGGGGAGCTGCCCCAGGCAGCTTTTTTGATTGGTTTTAATGGTTTTAATTTGGAATTTCTTTTATAAAAACAGTAATTATAAGAGTAAGTGGGATTTTAATTGTTGTGAGTTTGGGAAAATAATGATAAAGGCAACGTTGAGGATAACATGATGTAACTGGGTAATTTACATTATACATTTTCGAGCTTTAATTTTAATTCACAACCATTATTTCTACGAAAAGAAGCGATTACATTTCAGATTTCTTCTTTGCGAAAATAATAAAACTCAGTTTCTCTCAGTAATGTTCTTGTTTAGCTCAAACCTGCATAAGTTATGGAATTATATTTAGGTACAGCCAGGGGCGGCTTAAGAGCCATGCATACCTAACTGAAAAGTCCATACTCTTCGTAGGGGTAAGACGAGGCATCACGCGAGAGGCGGAGCTAGAACGGTGAATAAGACTTAACAGGGTCGGACTCTGTTGTCACTGAGTACATTACTACACATACCTACCTAGGTATCTATTTGGCGGTATTGTATTGTAGTAGGTATTGTCTGATCAGTGTTGTTTATAGTGTACTAGATACGGACTATGGTATCGTAATATTGTTGTTTTGGTTTGAAATATTTTATGTATTTTAATATTATAATGGATAATGTATTCCTTATCCAGGCAAGGAAAAACCGGAAAATTACATTTATCCACAAAAATAGTATACCGAAAGAAAATAATGAAATATATAACAAAAAGCCGTGTGGTAACATAATAATTATAACAATATTAAAAATGTATATTCAATTTTTTTTGCAAAACTATACCTACGACAACGTGCACTACATCATGCTATTTTTCTAGAATGAACAGTATGTAGAAAAAATACGAACAATTCCTACTACAAATATTGATATTGAGGAAGTATTTTTTGCAAATGATGTCAATAATGAGGTATTGCATTTGTTAATTAATTATTATCATATGATAATTAATTATTACATTAATTGCGGTATAAATTACCATGTGTACCATGGTATGTTTATGTGGCAGTACATAAACAGTACAAACAAAACTAATAATAAAATAAGAATATATTACGTTTTAGATTAGGCTTACTGCTATTTATGTACAGTCAAAGCCAATGAAATATTTCCTAACCCAAAGTGTTTTGTTTTAGAAATATGTACAATTTTATTCGGGCTTCTTCTGATATGTAAAACTAAAAATAATGTCACTAAGCATATCGAATTATATTATTTCCCTCATTATGTATTCAAAATTAAACCATTTTTAGTATAACACATATAAATATATAGTTAGATATTTATATAACTTAGAATATTCTTAGTGTGCATGCGCCCCGGAAAGGTCAAATATAGAAGGGGAGGTCAAAGTAAAATAAATTTAAGCATTTACAAGTCAAAACTTAGTCGTCCTTATTATTCATGTATTTCCTTATTTCTCTATTGAATTGCTACAAACCCAAGATTTCTTTTCGCAATATATATATATATATATATATATATATATATATATATATATATATATATATATATATATATATATATATATATATATATATATATATATATATATATATATATATATATATATATATATATATATATATATATATATATATATATATATATATATATATATATTAGGGTGGCACTTAGCTATAGGTCATTTTCTTAAAAGTATACATTTTGCTTCTCCCACACTCTAATTCTATTCCAATCAATAAAAGAACAAGTTCTGCAAAACTTTGTCTCAATGGGACAACTTTTAGGTGACCCTCAAACGCCTTGAAGTTGGCATGTATATTGTATAGGCAAATGAATTCATCTCTTAAAAAAACGGTATAATTTTCCCCATTCAGACCAATTTCTTTTTTGTTTTGAGAGAAATTTTATGTGGACACAATCAGGCAACCCCGGCAATAGTTTAAAACATGTTTTAGTATATTTTGAGCCATGTTAGTCTTGACTATTGTTGGAACATTGTCATCAAATAAGGATAATGCCACTGTCTCGGGAACTAAGTACCAGAGGTGATTGGAATTTTTTTTCACAGCAGCCTTACTGATCTCGGGATCAATTACCTGATAATTTATTAATTGAAGCATGAATTGAAAATCATGATAAGGTGCTTTAATTGCGTCTGATGACAGAAACCAGGCTTGAACATACACTCGAGAAAGAAAAATACATATTCTCCTCAGAGAATTCTTATCTCTAGGAGACAACTGAAATTGATCTTGAAATAGGTATATTTTGATTGGATAAATCGCCTTTGCCATCCACCTCGCATGACTTACGGCTCCTGGTATACGAAATGATATCCCTTTTTTCTGAGGACCGCCAAGAAAGATCATTGTTAACTCCAGTAGTTCTCGGTAATCATCTCGTTGTTGTTTTTGGTCAGAAAGCTGGTGTTCAAGAAATTCAAGAATAGTAGTGCGGATATCATCAGGCACTTTATTGCTACCAGTTACGTAAACGTTCTCGTTAATTTTCGTCCAGGCTTCTCTAAACCTTTTAAAAAGCGCCATATCCGGACCAGAAGTTGCACATATCAGTAGGTCAAAACAGCTCCTCAAAGTTAGCTCTAAAATATGATGACGACAAGGAAGGTACAATAGGTCACGATTGAATAAATTTTCGCCATTTGTTCAACAAAAGGCGCTATTTGTTCGACCTGTATTACTGGCTGTTGTGTCGCAGCAAAATGCCTGCATTTTATCAGTTATACCCCATTTTCCACTGCTTGGCAAACCGCCATGGCTTGTTCTTCTCCTGAAAATGTTGCCTCCCAGCAATTGCTCCTTGCCTTGAAAAGTTACTAGTATTGCCAATCTATCAACTTTTTCAACACCTGTGAGTGCTGGGAGCAGCTTTCCATCCCAGTCTAGTACTAATTGTTGACAATCGCTTAGGTTAAATGTGTGCTGAATTTCTGCATATCTCGCTTCTCTAAAATTGCGATGAAATGAATTGCGATTTATTACCAGATTTTCATTATCACGCCCGAAAGCTTCTGCAGCAGCCATTAAAATGTAAACTCCATTTCTATCAGTGATTTTGCATCTACCAAATACTTCAGCGAGGCGGGGAGTAAAAAACTGCAGTGTCTCTCGGGTTGCTGGAACTGTTTGTGCTGTTGAGGTTGTTGCTATTGCTGGTATTTGCTGATCTGTATCAGAGGAATTTTCGTAGTCGTCGTCACCATCATCGCTTTCGTTGCTTGATGTCAAATTATCAGTCTCTACAATGTCAACTTATCAATGCAGTGGTCAGTTCTTCTAGTAGGAATTCGTGGTTTTTCCCAAAAAACGGAAACTTCTTCAATTACCAACGCTGCACTTTCCTTCGTTGTAATATTTACAACTTTTACATTGTAGAAAAAGACGCATAAAACTTGCCTATTTGAAGGTAGTTTAGCTCCAACGATTTGATTGGAAATGTAGCCAACAAGAGGGACATAAACATCTTTTCTCAACTTGTGCGACGAACTATCTGAAGAAGTTGATGCCATTTTACAAGTCTAAGAAGAACACGTCACAAACGTCACTTTACGCCAGTACTAGATACAGTTCTTAAACAAAAACATTTGTTACTCGAAAAAATTACGTTCCGAACGAAAATTTCAAAATTTAATGGCCTATGAGGGTCGCCTTACGCTTCTCCGATTGAGATAAAATTTGGTAAATAATCTTTTTTTGTACATTGGAACAAGATAAGGGGGTGGGAGATAACCTTTTAAAATGTTGGAAAATAAGGGCCACCCTAATATATATATATATATATATATATATATATATATATATATATATATATATATATATATATATATATATATATATATATATATATATATGAGAATTAAGGAAATACATGAATAATAAGGAAGACTAAGTTTTGACTAAGCAAGCAATTTCTGCATCACTACCTCTTCTACAAACCCAAGATTTCTTTTCGCAAAACAAATGTGAATAGCAAGGAACTTAAAAGCTAATAATATTTTCATATTTTTCGCTCCACCGTAACGCACAGGGACCCTACAGTACAGTTGAAGTAATGTGTAGATAGATGTCTATGAATTTATAAATTTGATGTCAAAAGTGACTCCTTGTTAAATTTATTTTCATTTCATAATTTCATAAATATACGGTTCTTGCTTCTTGTATTCCATAACGATGTTATTATTATATAATACCTCATCTACGTAATAGCAAAATTAATTTCATGCAAATATCTATAATTATTTTCCATAAAGTTTTTAAATGAGCCCCAAGCAAATATTACTAAATCCGTATTTACAAGTTTCGGTACGTTCATCACTCTTTCCGGCAAGGACCGCCACAACGCAGGGTCTAAAAATGCGGTTGCAATGGTCTACGATTTGATTTTTTACAGCAACAATTTTTGACCGATTTTGAATTTCTTTTTTTTTTGTCTTAAAGAAAAGAGAATTTAAAATTTCCCTATTTCAATAAATTTTCAAATTACTTATTATTTACTGAGTTATACTGATACAAAATATGGTGATTTTCGCAGTAGATGAAAGCCGTGTTCGCGATATTTTTTTTCAAAATCAATGAAATAGGGAAATTACATAGGGTATAATATATATTCTGTCCAAATCTCAAATCAAAATGTTAATAAATAGCACCATAAAAAGTCAAACCATAAGTCCATAAAGTCGCTTATACACTGAAAACTTAACTGAACTGAAAAGTAAAACTTCGCTGTTACACTGATGTGCTATTACACTGAAAATTTCACACCTCTACTTACATTAATATTGCACCGTGTGTTAAAGCCCTGTTTAATGTGATAAGACTTTAATTAAAGTCGCCAATTTCGAGGGCTTAAGACGGATTTTAAAGTTAAGTCTACTCACAAATAGGTTGTTTCATTATTTTAAAAAAAATGTTGCACGTTATTACGTATTGTTTGCACTTTTAGGCTTTCTATAGCACATTTTATTCGATAAATGTCCAAGCCTTAGGGGACTGATTTAAAAATTAGAGATATTGTGGCAAGATGCCCAAGATAGCCTGGTAGCGCCCATGATTCATGATAATACCCACCATTTTTAGCAATAACAGAATTAAAGCAAGATTTAAAATGGGGGAATTTAATAACATCATTTGGATTTGATAAACCATAAGGTACATCACTTTTGGTATTAATTATGAAATTAATTAGAAAATCTCTCTCTGGAGGAGCAGGGTCACCACCATGGGCATGTATATAGATTTCCTTTCATCGGCAACTTTTTTCTTCAAAACTTTTTTTTTGGTTTTTAAAGCATTTCTTTTTCGTTTGTTTCGTTTGTTGAAAAGTTTTTTCGGTGACCTCCACAGCAACGTCATCGAGTCTAGTTTTAGTTGGATGTCAGGACCTGATGATGACGACACGAGCCTAAATTATTCCTGGAATTTTTTAGTATTGAAAATACTTATATGGGATCTGTCTCTTAAAATATTTACGCTTAGCGACATGCAAATGCGAACGACCTCGACATGATCACGTTCTCATGGAGAACCTAGCTGTGTTGTTATCTATGGATATGTTTAGGTTATATGGTTCGTTCAGTAACAGAGAATGGTTGTAAGTGGGTGTTTATAATTCTAACACATTGAATAAACAAACGTCCCAGTACTTGTGACAAGTGATTCATTTAGAGCAGATTTGCCTGCATATTTTATGAATTGATATTGAAGTAAAATAAACTTTGAGGGTTGATTCATTAAGAATGAGTAATTTCTGAACTGGAAGATTTAGTTACAAAATTTGTTTTTGGTTGATGCAACCTGCATTTAAGAATTATGGACGAAATAATGTTGCCATTAAGTCGAATATTAAACGATGTCGTACGTATGAGCAATGTAAAATCGGAAATACAATTATTTCATTAGCAAATACAAGTGCGGCCACTGCAGTTAATAGAACTTTTCCGTTACAGAAAAGAAAACACAGCATTTCCGAAAATGGGGCGAAAATGAACTTAGTACACAAAACACTTCTCTTACCAATACCCCATTGAACGAAATGGAGAATTGGCAATGCCGCGAAGAGTCGATTGCGAACAGTCACCAAAATTTATATTTTCACCAAAATTTATATTTGTATAAATTGCCGATTAGGAATATCAGACAGCAACACTAATGAAATATTACTTCCTGGTGGACAATGTGGCTTAGACGCCGATCTCACTTTTTATATGTTATCCACACGGCGGTATTCTGCTATCCACCGGTGTGGATTTCTGCCTGTTTGCGTAACTGGATAATGGTCACTTAGAGCATATCCCTGCGGCAAATGGTTTTCAAAAATAAGACGTGCCAAATTCATCGCAACGGCATCAACGTTCTCGGTCCACGGCAGGTACGATCAAATTACTGGTCGAAAACATATTTGTTATATGCACGGCTAAGGAATCGCAAACCTGACTGAATATCACACGCAAGATAACCCGAATATATACGACTTCTGGGCATGAAGGGCTCGTATCGTGGACAGGAATTTATAAATATAACGAGCAATAAATTGTGAGCAACTCAAGCGAAAGGAGACGAACATATC
>CAXKVY010000976.1:0-28824 GCA_964058915.1 Tetropium fuscum | reverse complement strand
CACCGGTATAGCTTCCAGGAAAATGTTTGCAATTCAACACAATACGATTATGCTTAAAGTCTGTATCAAACCCTGTATCATATCCTGTGAAACTAATAAAGCTTTCATTTGTGTGTTGGCAAGCCCACAAATCTGAAGTTAAAGAAATAAACTTGACGCCAGCAATTTTTGTCTTCACCATTGTTACCAATCGGTCATAAATATGCGGAATAATTTTTTCGGTGAAATATTTTCTTCCTGGCATTTTATACTGGGGGCTAACTTTGCTCATCAAGCGCTTAAATCCCAGATTTGTAACGGTAGAATATGGCAAGTTATCCAAAGCTATCATTTCACCAATAGAATAATGAACTGTTTTTGCACGTCGATCTTCAACATCCCATTTTGCAGATTTTTCTATAACTCCGAGTATTTTTGGCTGACTACAACTCTGTTTCTTTTTACAAGTTTCACCTTTAACTATCATATCTTAGGGTTCGCATACAGCACCTAGAGCTGTGACCTTGAACGTTCCTTCATACGTAGATATCTCCTACACGATATAAAAGATGTACAAGAGAAAACGGACTAAGTTTTACTGCTATTAGCATGCAGCAGAGCTGCCAAATAATGCCCAGATGATATACACGTTAATTCGAATGCGTTTTGTAAACAAAGCAGCAATCCGTGGGCTACTGAGGACACTCCGCGATGCCTATCCATGTTCTATACCATGTCAATGTAACTATCATATCTTAGGGTTCGCATACAGCACTTAGAGCTGTGGCCTTGAACGCTCCTTCATACGTAGATTACGGCTACATGATAGAAAAGACATACAAGTGAAAATGGATAAAGTTTTACTGCAATTAGCATGCAGTAGAGCGGCCAAATAGTGCCCAGGCGATATACACGTTAATGCGAACGGGTTTTGTACGTAAAGTTGCAATCCGTGGCCTATATAGGGCACTTCGCGATGTCTATCCATGTACTTCATATTCATCCTTATGTTTTCGCTTCATATGATTTGTCATGGGTGTTGTGGTGACACTGTTCCCAAGACCACCCCGTGAAATCTCGCATTCACAATGTTTGCATTTTACAAATTTCGAATTATCATATAAAACATGTTTCCAAACTCCACTAGTTTTCTTGTCCATTTTGAATTGGTCTTATCGTGTCTACACTCTTACTTGCTGTTGTTCCAAATGAAAGGTCTGGGATTTACGAAATTAATTGTAATGATTGTGATCGAAAATATGTTGGACAATCGAGACTATCAATTAACACCAGATTTAAAGAGCATATGGCTCATCTAAAATATGGGAGAATAGATAAGTCTAGTGTTACACAACATGCTTTTGACAATAATAGTAACTTAAGATTAGTTAGAAATGTGACCAATAATAGACAGTTGGATGCATTTGAGAGCATAGAGCCGTATAGCCCGCTTTACGCGCTTTTGCTTAGCAACTGATAATTGAAGCGTGACTAATGATTTCGCCATAAAAATAGTATAAATAGGGTATATTTTTAGTTTACGATTAGTTTTAATCGTCTCCCGATGATGCAAACTTGGTTGGCGAAACGCTCGTCGAGCGCAGTAAAAGTGTTTCGGTGTTTGTGAATACTACTCCGAGTGTTATAGTTACATCAAAGGTTCCAGCCCTATCCAGCACATGTAATATGTCAAAAGTAAATTACAAATTAAACCGAACCCTAAACACTTTGACATAATAATTTTTTGGTAATCGATAAATAATATATTATTAAAAATTAAAATATACATTTTTGATAACCTGTAAAAATAGCTAGACTTAAGAAAATGTTATTTATTACTTATTATTTATTACTTATTAGATATGTTTGAAGAATCGTGTACAAAGGTAGCAAAAAAAGACGCAATGAGATCTGCAGAGCACCACGCAAGATGACGGAAGAGGCTAGACCACGACGCACTACCTATTTAAAGGAAAAACTAAGGGTAAAGAATACGAAGATGAACAGTAACTACTAGACGGGGAAAATGAGTGACAAAAGCTATCACTTTTTATGACATGCAGGTAGAAACCTCAGGTTTTTTGCATTCGATTCTAAAAACAATTTAGAAAAAAGTTCGGGGATAACTAAGGGGCCTTGTGAAAAAATGCATTTTTGTATGCAAAAATGCATCAAAAACTGCATCAAATTTTCAGCCACATTTTACTTTATAAAAAAAACTATTTTAAAAAGGTGCAAAGTTGTTCATTTTTATTACTCGGGGGTTTTCGGGTACGGTGATCACGATTCTGACGTCAAAAAACATCCTGGGTGTACCTGGGGGTCTGTACACCCTCTATCAACCTCGTCTCCAGGAATTCCCCCTCAAGTGATGGCAAAACTTCGTGCAAATATCTTACCCGGGGGTTTTTGGGTTCGCTGATAACGAATCCGATGTCAAAAGACATCTTGGGTGTACCTGGGAGTCGGTACACCCCGTATCAACCTCGTCTTCAGGAATTCCTCGTCAAGCGATGACAGAAATTAGTTCAAATAATCTACTCGGGGGTTTTTGGGTTCGCTGATCACGAATCCGGCATCAAAAATCTTCCTGGGTATACCTGGGGGTCTGCACACCCCCACAAGTTAAATAAATAATCCGCAAAATTTTCATATAATTTCCTGTTTAATACATCAAATTTCTCAAGATGTCGGCACGTGTTCTTTTTCCTTTACTGTGAGCACAAATAACGAATGCCGGCATCAGCATCTGATGGAGTGGAGTGCACGTGGAGTGACCGACGTCCTTTCTCCTTCGGTATTTGAATAAATAAGGGGGAAAGAGAACAGCTGCTTATGCGCGCATTGGACGAGGTGACGATGAGAGGGGGGCCAAGGCCCAAAAAGAAACGCTTTACCTTTACTTATACACAAATTTGAAACAAGGGATAAGACTTTCCGTGGCTACGGAACTTTACTTATTCAGGAAGGTTCAACTAAGAAAATAAGCCATGTCTGGTAGGTGTACCTTTTTGTGTGAATTTTTTTTTAATTTTTTTTCGTGGTCGAGTTACGCGAGATTTTTTTGAGAAATCTTCATATATATATGTATATATATATATATATATATATATATATATATATATATATATATATATATATATATATATATATATATATATATATATATATATATATATATATATATATATATATATATATATATATATATATATATATATATATATATATATATATATATATATATATATATATATATATATATATATATATATATATATATATATATATATATATATATATATATATATATATATATATATATATATATATATATATATATATATATATATATATATATATATATATATATATATATATATATATATATATATATATATATATATATATATAAACTGCTGTTCAAAATTATCGCACCACGTTAATATTTGCTAAAATTTGAGGTCTCATAACTTTTTTACTTTTAGTCCAATTTTGATAATTTTTTTAGAATACTGTAGATAAAACGACTAATTTCAACTTGCATATCCAGTCTTTTGTTAACTGAGGACGGTTTAGGTATTATACAGGGCTAACTAAAAGGTTGTTATATAACCCTAATTTTAAAACACTCGGTGGAATAATTTCGTAACCAAATTCTTTAAAAATACCAATTTTTGTTAAGAATCATTCCTTTCCTACATTTTGTTATTTGGTCCATGTCTTTAGACACATTGGTTCATTTTTAAGAGCAAAATGAATTTGTCACCAACAGTTTACTGTTAATTTACTCTGCTGTTACAAGTGATATGTAAAACGTAGGCAGCGTATGTCAACCAAAAAACAATGACCTCATTTTGACACTTTTTTAAAAACAATACGGTGTTGAGGAATATTCAGCAATTTAAAATAATGAATCGTGTGAGACATTTGACAGCATTGGAATGTGTAAGAGTTTGCACTCTTACACATTCCAATGCTTTGCTTCAACTTTGGTTGAAGAGGGTAGAAGTATGCGATATGTCTCTCGAATTCTAGGTGTTAACCATTCGACAATAAGTAGAATATTAGAGCGTCACAGGGCAACCGGTTCCCACTCCAGGAGACATAGGCAGGGTAGAAAAAGGGCGACGAATGTTAGGGATGACCATTTTCTCCGCCAAAATGCTTTAAGAAATCAGTAACAAGTTCGCAATTGAAGAGTAAACTTGAGATGGTTAGAAATGTTCAAGTTTCTGCTCTTACTGTAAGGAGAAGACTACGGGAGGCAGGTTTGATCAGTAGAAGGTCCATAAAGGCACCAGAACTTACCAGGGCTCAGAAGGTAGCTCGCGTACGATTTGCACGAACACATGAAAATTGGACTATGGATGACTGGAGGAAAGTCCTATTCTCCGATGAAACAAGAATAAGCCTAAAATCATGTGATGGGCGGCAACGTGTGTATAGAAGACAAGGGGAAAGGGAAGCTGCCTTCAATTTCGTTCTAAACGAACCCTTTGGTCGTGGCTCCAAAATGTTTTGGGCGGGTATTTCTTTCTATGGCCGTACGGAGTTAGTCCCTATTCATGCAAGGACTACGGAAGAGTCCTAAATGCGGAATACTACGTAGAGAACATTCTCCAGGAGCATCTAATGCCCTATGCTCCGTTTATTGGTCCTGATTTCATATTCATGCAATATAATGCAAGACCACATGTAGCAAGAATTTGTGTTGAGTACTTGAATGAAGTCCATATTGATGTTATGAACTGGCCAGCACGAAGCTCGGATTTAAATCCCCTCGAACACCTATGGGACATCATTAAGAGAGCAGTGAGACGACGTCTACCAGCCCCACAGAACCTTCAACAGCTGGAACAGGTTACTCTTCATGAGTGGGATAATATTCCTCAACCCGTCATTCAAAACCTCATTAGAAGTATGCCACGGCGGATTCAGGCTGTAATCCGAGCTAGAGGTGGCAACACAACCTACTAGGGATCAGCTCACATCATTTTATTTCTTTGTTTTCCTTTGTTTTCTTGTTAATTAAAAAATGTTTCTTCTCACCCTGAAAGTTTTTTCAATCGATTTCTGTATGGTACGATAATTTTGAACCAATGCATATAAAGACATGGATCAAAAAACAAAATGTAGGAAAGGAATGGTTCTTAACAAAAATTTGTATTTTTAAAGAATTTGGTTACGAAATTATTCCACCGAGTGTTTTAAAATTAGGGTTATATAACAACCTTTTAGTTAGCCCTGTATAATACCTAAACCGTCCTCAGTTAACAAAAGACTGGATATGCAAGTTGAAATTAGTCGCTTTATCTACAGTATTCTAAAAAAATTATCAAAATTGGACTAAAAGTAAAAAAGTTATGAGACCTCAAATTTTAGCAAATATTAACGTGGTGCGATAATTTTTAACAGCAGTTTATATATATATATATATATATATATATATATATATATATATATATATATATATATATTATATATATATATATATATATAAATATTGAATTACATATACAATAGAGTTCTGAAGCATTCAAAGAGGGAGTGATACAGACATTGCTTGCTTAGTCAAAACTAAAATCATTTGTTGGTCTTATGTATTAATTGTTTCTTCGAAAACTCAAAAAAAAATCAATTTTCACCCTGGATATATATATTAGCTTTGAAATTCTTTGCTATTCATATTTGTTTTGTGAAAAGTAATCTTGGGTTTGTAGCATTTCATTACATAGAGAAATAAGCAAATAGACGAATAAGAGGAAAGATATACTTACCAGTGCTATATCTGGACATACATACGGAAATGAACCACTATACACACAGAATTGTGTATTCTAAGAATTTGAGTTCCGTCAAAAACTAATGAATGTTTTATGAAAACGTCACTGCAAGTGTTGGAGTATTAATATTTTAAATTCAAGTATAAATGATCAATGAAACAGATAGTACACTGCTCTGAAGATCCTCAATAAAGGTGAAAGAACTTGTACAACTTCTAAGTGGTTCGTTTCGGTGTGTATAGTTCATTTCCGTATGTATGTCCAGATATAGCACTGGTAAGTGTATCTTTCCTCTTATTCGTCTATTTGCTTATTTCTCTATGTAATGAAATGCTGCAAACCCAAGATTACTTTTCACAAAAAAATTTTCAAATTCAAAAAAAATCGAAAGTTCTTCGGAGTAAACATCCCAATATACTATTTAAGAACCTTTCTTACATTTTTGTTTCGTTTCTGAAACGACAATTTAAAACGTTTCAGAAACGTTTTTGAAAAGTATCGTGCTGTCAGAGATATTTAAATTGCCTAATTGTCAAGGATTGTCGGATATGAGGTTCATAGTGGGTGTACCGACCCCCAGCTACATCCGGTATGTTTTTTGACGTCGGATTCGTGATCAGAGAACCCAAAAACCACCGGATAAGATATTTGAACGAAGTTTTGCCATTTTTGAGGGGGAATTCCTGGAGACGAGGTTGATAGAGGGTATACAGACCCCCCGGGCACACGCAGGATGTTTTTTACGTCGGATTCGTGATCAGCGAACCCGAAATCCCCCGAGTAATAAAAATGAACAACTTTTTTAAAAGGGTGCAACTTTTAAAAAAGTTTTTTTATGAAGTAAAATGTGGCTGCAAATTTGATGCAGTTTTTGATGCATTTTTGCATACAAAAATTCATTTTTTGACAATCCCCCTTAGTTATCCCCCGAACTTTTTTCTAAATTGTTTTTAGAATCGAATGCAAAAAACCTGAGGTCTCTACCTGCGCGTCATAAAAAGTGATAGCTCAGGCCGTTTTTTCTTCTCATCTTCCCCGTCTATACGGGCCAGTAACCAAATATCTAATAGAAAAACTTTTTATTAGAAAATAAAATCAGTATCGTAATATGCATCAATGGCATGCTAAATAATATCAAAATAATATCAAGCCCTTAAATGAAGTGTAACCTCTCGGGATCCACGGATTACCGCATGTGTAATCTTTTTTGCAACTTTCCACTGGCCCAAAGTAGATGCACCTTGTATTCCATACATCGCTTTCGACCAAGTTTTAATTTCCCAGCTGAGCTGAGACGTTGCCTCTAAGGGTGATGTATTACGCAATGGGTGGAATGTACCGGCTGCAGGAGGAGGTATCTTCCAGTCTAACGTTCAGGCCGATAATAATGGTCTCTGCTCACCACAGGAATTGATTCTCGGTCATGAAGGTGTGGTTACCAGTATCAGGTTTTACAAATTTGAACAAAAAAATATATGTATAAATTCCCGCTTGAACCGGATATCAAGAGTGAAATTTATACTAAAATGATTTTAAATAAAATAACTAGATTAATAGTTCAAAAATATGAGTTTTAATTATAATAAAAATATTCTAAAGTTAAATGTTGCAATTAAATTTTGATTAAATTCCCAAAACTTGAGATTAGACTTTATCAAAGTAAAAAGAATAAAATTATCAACACAGGAATGTGGTAAGCAAATTTTCACGATATGATTAAATAAAAAAATAAAAAATTGAAACAAATGCCGCTCCTTGCCGATGCCAAATATAAGCAAATACCCACGGCTTACGCCATCGAAGTAATATCTTTTTTAAAAAAGCTTAAAGTTTGCTACCATTCGATAAAACAGTAGCAGTGACTCAAAATCACCAGGTAGGTAGTCCAAAATCGAACGATTCAAATTTAAATTAAATATATATATATATATATATATATATATATATATATATATATATATATATATATATATATATATATATATATATATATATATATATATATATATATATATATATATATATATATATATATATTTAATTCAATAAAAAATAAAGTGGTAATCATATACCAAAATAGAAGAGAAAAAAAATTATACGTGGCTTTTGTGCCCACAGCTCACTCATATATATATTAATGATAATAAAATATTAAAGACTATACCTGGTAACTTGAATCACTGCACTACAACGCGGAAGATATCTCTTCGAGAGCGTAAGGTCGACAGGCTAAAGACAAGCCGGCAGAAAAGGAAAATGAATGATTTTTGCGGATCCCGCGTATAAATGTGCGTGCTTGTAGAGGGTCGGAAAGGTAGGGGCAACCGTAGATGGTGAGTCGCGGTAAATTTCTACAAGGTCACGCGGTTTTATTTCAAATATTTGAAACAGGGATTCAAACATTAGCCATAAAACTGAACGGAATTTATTTACGTTACAGTATTCACGCCGGTATAGTACCACAGTGTAAGGAAATACCAAACATTTAATGCAACAATTTGTAAAATCCATGCCCCTCATTTTCTTCGATAAATTTAGCCTATCTAATATATAAAATTCTCGTGTCACGGTGTTTGTAATTAAACTCCTCCGAAATGGCTTGACCGATTTTCGTGAAATTTCGTGTGCATATCGGTTAGGTCTGCGAATCGAACATCATCTATTTTTCATCCCCCTAAATGTTAAGGGTGGTCCACCCCTAATTTTTTTTTATTTTTTAGACACAATGTTTTGTTTTTATTTTTTTATGATACAGCATATAAAAATACAACTCCAAATTTTCACCCCTCTACTTTGTTAATTAAAAACTTTATTTTTTTTTGCAAGATTTTTGTTTTATTTTGTCATGACTTTTGTCATGAAAAATTTCATATTACTCCTACTATTATTAATTCTTATCCTTATACGTTCAACCCCTATTTTTCCATCGCGATTTTTAATTTTTTTATTCTATCCACAGATCCGCAATAGGGTTGCAAGATGGCAATCGAATATAATAATTGTAGTACGATAAATTCTTATTCAGAATTTATAATTTGAATTTCCTTTAATTATGATTTTTACTAAATTCAATTTGATCTCCCGCCCTCGCCGGTTGATAACTGATCAACTATCAATCGATCAGTTATCCCCGCCAGGTGTCTACCGTTGTCGCCACTCATCCAGCAAACATCACGGACTAGGGGTGAGGACGAAGCTGGTCTCCTGTCTTACTCACTATATACACTGCGCAACTTATTTAACGCACAACCAAAAAGTTAACTCAAATTTGACGTTATGTATTTCCGACAATTTTTGTTCGTTTTGGTCGATTTTTTTTCAAATTGTAGCTTTTTCTCTTAGGAATATCACTGTCTTAGTTGTTTTGGTAAAACGAATGATTTTGATATTATACCAGGTGCTATAAAAATGTTATGTTTTTTTCCGAAATTTCAAAACGTCCTGTGGGCTATACAAGGTATTGCAAGTTATTGCAATTATAGCCAATTTAAAGCCTCATATTTTTTCTACATTTTCTTTTTTTATTCATTTGTTTATCTCTGTTACTCCATAAAATATCCAATTTTTGAGTTGACGTGATTTTTATTAAATTTATTAACTTTCTTTTTTGTCAAGTGCTCATTATTTATTACTCATTATACTGGTTCAATGCCTCATTTTGCGTTCTGTTTTCCTTGATATCTTATAATTTATTGAGAGATGCAAGGTGTTTTAGAAGAGGAAAAGGTCTTAAAAGGACAAAAACTCAAAAAACATACCTAGAAAAATGGATTGCTTTAATCAATAAAACAACAAATAACAGGAAACAAAACAAAAGTAAATAGAGAATTAGTATCTGGTGTTTCCACCCTTTCCGCGAATGACCTCCCGACATCTTTGATTCATACTTAAAACCAAAGTTCTGATTAGGTTCTGATCTAGGCCATTCCAAAATTCGACTAGGCGTCCTTCCAATTCTTGTAAATTTTGGGGTTGTCGTCCCTCACTTCGTAACCGCCGACCGATAAAATCCCAAACATGTTCAATGGGGTTAAGGTCGGGGCTACGGGCTGGCCAGTCTATGTGATCAATTCCTACTTCTTCAAGATAATTTCTCATGATAAGACTCGTGTGGGGACCCGCATTGTCTTGCATAAGTAAAAAATTGGGTCCTATATAGGGGGCATAAGGCAAAACATGTGCTTCAAGAATGTCTGTGATGTAACTGTCAGAATTGAGATTTCCATTCACAATTACCATGTCCCTTCGCCCAGTCAAAGATATTCCGCCCCACACCATGACGGATCCACCTCCATATAAAGTTGTGTGCAAAAAAATGCATTGACTGTATCGCTCATCGGGTCTTCGGTAGACGCGATTACGTCTGTCACAATTATACAAACTGAACCTTGACTCATCAGTCCAAAGAATACGTTCCCAATCTGCTTCCATCCAATTAACGTGCTCATTGGCAAAATTCAATCTGGCTCTTCGATGATCTACTGTTAATGCGGGTCCTCGAGCAGCAATCCTGGGTCTTAAATTTGCCTCCCTCAGTCGTCGGCGTACAGTTTGAACGCATATGAGTGGACCACTTGCGTCTTGAAGTTGTGCTCTTAAATGTGTTGCAGTTATAAATCGTTGTCTTACAGCATTTACTCTTAAAAAGCGATCCTGGATAGCAGAGGTAACACGAGATCTACCTTGACCGGCCCGTCTGGAATGTTCTCCTGTTTCCGCGTACCTTTGAATTGCTCTCGCTATAGTTGTGTGAGACACTCCCAACCTTCCAGCTATGCGGTCGTAACTCCACCCTTCACCATGTAATGTAGCTGCCTCAACACATTCATCACGAGTTAAATTTCTGGTTTGGCGTTCCATTATTCACTAATTATTGCTGGACTGTCAACAAAAAACTAATGACACAGTTGTCAGTTTATGACGTGTAATCTTCGATTTCCATAGCTTGCTAGCTGTTTGAGTTGTTCGATAAATGCATTTCATGTGAATAAAAGCATATGGCAACGGTGTATTTCATGAAGTAACAGAGATAAACAAATGAATAAAAAAAGAAATTGTAGAAAAAATATGAGGCTTTAAATTGGCTGTAATTGCAATAACTTGCAATACCTTGTATAGCCCACAGGACGCTTTGAAATTTCGGAAAAAAACATAACATTTTTATAGCACCTGGTATAATATCAAAATCATTCGTTTTACCAAAACAACTAAGACAGTGATATTCCTAAGAGAAAAACCTACAATTTGAAAAAAAAATCGACCAAAACGAACAAAAATTGTCGAAAATACATAACGTCAAATTTGAGTTAACTTTTTGGTTGTGCGTTAAATAAGTTGCGCAGTGTATTTTTCAGACATTTGTGTATCAATCGTAGCAGTGATTGTTATACGTATTATTTTAATTTGTCTGTGCAACTCTCATGTTAATTTTACTCTCATCTTAAATCTATCATTAATTTCCAGTGCAATAATTATTTATTCACAATTTATTAATAACTGATAAAGACAGTGTTAACTCTCAGTTAATTAAGTGATCTCATGTAAATAAACACGTGTTGTAAGCTCCCGCCAACAACGGCCATTATTGTACCTGTATATATTGTACTTAACATTTTTTGGAAATAGTTTTAAATCAAAACGAAAACGTGTACGTGTTTAATAAATATACGTGTTTTATTATTGTGAAAGGTAAGTCAAATAATAAGCAAATGAATACAATATTAAGTCACTGTTTGTCACCAATACTTTCACTGACACTGAAACTGACACCAATACTTTCTATCAGTTTAAGTATTTTAACTTCATTCAGTGGCGGCTCGTGATGAAATGAAACGGGTGTTCTGCAAATATTTACTCACCTATTTTTCGAAAGTCAATTCAATCCTACGATCCTTCATAGAAGCAAACCTATATAAGCCATCAATTTGTGAAATAATTTATTTATAATTATAAATAATTTAATTATTATTTATAATAATTTGGGTTTTGAGAGGTTTCAGCTTCATCATGTCCTCGCAGCGTCAGTTCGAAGTTCAAAGGCCCCATAAAACTTTATGCAGTTTATAATTCTTGACAAAACGTATCTATTTTTTGTCACATTATTTATCATTATGCTTTAGCACATTTATCCAATAAGTTGAATCTAGCTGCGCTTTAATATAAGTTGTCCCTAATAAAGCTAATTCCATGGTATTCTAATTCCATGTAGACGGCTAGACGGAGTTGTAGTGCTTTTTAATTTTTTCAGTTAAGTGCACTAAATCTGTCACCCCTACCTCCGACTCCGTCCATGCTTATGTAAACAAGGAACAAGGAAAAGGAAATAACGCATGTTTTTTGTTGCACCCACAAGTCCAATTGTTCTTCGAATAAATGTCTCTATTAAATTGACGTTTATATGCTTTTCCGCGGCTAGCACCTGCAGTCTCAATAACAATATCGGGCAATTGCCTACCATTGTTTTTTAAATCAATTTTTTCTTCATAAAAGTATTTAAAAAATCGCTTCACATGAACTAAATTATAAACTAAATCCTATCACACAACTGTCACTATCACAGTATATAAATATTAATAATTAGTACAATTTGTGTAGTGATTTGACTACACAAATTCACAAAACAGTATTTAAAATATCAAATTAACACGAAATACCAAACAGGTACGGTACGATTTACGCCCGCCAATTCTACGAGGAAACATCATGTAAAAATTCCCTCATGCTGCCCCTTTGCTGGAAAAAATGCAGCTCACTGACAGTGTAAATTCGCGCATTGCGAGCGTCAAGTGTGGATTGTCGCGGTATGTGAGGGGGAGGACGGGTGTGCCGAGCCGGGCACAGACCTACCTGATGTGGCCCAGTTCAATGTACCGCGACGCGCTCGCGTAGAGACCCAGATAATTTATCTGGTCTACTACTCAATAGAGGTCGGCGAGCAGAATGCGATTTTAACGCAAGCACGATGGCTCGACACAGCGGCCACCGTCGGCGGGCGTCGGATACCAACTAACCAAATTATTTTATTAATAAATTTTAGTTATTATTACGCCGCGAAAATATACAAATATCTAATTTTTTTGGCAGTTCTGCAGCTCTGCAGCACCTATACACCAGCAGCCCCTGATTTCATTTATTTATATGTTCTATGTACAGTCAGCAATGCCAAAAAGACGCAAAGGGGCCAATTTGAGTCGTCGAACGATCAATTCTAGAGCCGTGCGAGATATAAGAGCACGAAGATCAGGCGAACAGATCCATGAAAACAATGCAGATGTGCGTGTGAGCATGGAGCAGTTACGTGAATCACAATCGCAAGAGGCACGAGATGAACGAAATCAACAAAGGCAACTAGAACGAAGAGAAACGCGCAGATACATAGTCGACAGATGTAGAGGAATTGACCAACAACGCCAACAACTTCATCGAGCATTTACATCAGATTTATTTCTTCGACTAGCATTCCAGTACCAGCCTGATGTTGAATATTATGCTCATTCCAAAGTGGTTATTGGTACTTTGGAAAAGGAATGCCCGCATTGTCATGCACTTAAATTTAAAAATGAGTCAGTTGGAATGTGCTGCTCATCAGGAAAAGTACAACTAACCGAAATTGAAACACCACCTGAACCATTGCACGGTTTACTTATACGGTACAGATCCAGATTCTAGTCTGTTCCTGAGGTCAATTCGCACATTCAATTCATATTTCCAGATGATAACGTTTGGAGCAACAGAAATAGTTAACAATATTGCTACAATATTCTACGTTCAAAATCAAAGGCCAAGTTTATCACAAAGTGGGCTCATTGCTACCAATGCCGAACGAATCTCATAAATTTTTACAAATCTACTTTATGGGTGGCATCTTTATTTTTTCTCAACTGCCATAATTGATAGTAAAAATATGAATAATTATTTTTGATGTTTAGATAGCTATCAAGAATTGTAATTTAAAATATATTCGTTACTTTAATAAAGATTATTTTATTAACCTAAATAAAGCATACTTTCATTGTTTACAACGCCTTCGATTATAAGTACATCACCGCACACTTATAATAGATAGTTATTTTTATTGAACTAAAAAAATGTTTCCTAGAAATAAGATACATGGCAAAACAACGTTTGCCGGGTCAGCTAGTATCCATATATAATGAATTTGGTCTCTTAAAGCAACTTAGGTATTCGTAGAAGGGTTATATTAAAGTTTTTGTACTAAATCATTGGGTCCACATGATGCCGGGACATTCCTCGTATCTCTCTATTAAGATACGAGGGTATCTAATCAGAAAAATGTTATTTCAACGAGGTTATTACATGATATTTAATTACCATAATTAGATCAGTCAAATTAGACAAACAATCGCATTAACCTGGACATTTGAAATAAAAAGCTGGAAATTGTTAAGAACGCTGAGAATGATGTCCCTGTTCGAATCCCAAAGGTCCCAAATAATCCTGCAGGGGGAAAATCTGTTCTCTTCGAAAAACCGCTGCCATCTTGGAGGTTTTGACCGAACCATGTCCTATATCTCTCATATTAACTTAAAATATCATATTAATTTAAATGATTGAAAAACAGGGATAGTAATGGGTTACATTGGATTATTTTTTTTTAAATTATACACTGACGGACATAAAAAGTGGCGCACCTAGATTTTGTCCCAAATTTGATGTTCAATAACTTTTAAACCAGCCTATCGATTTTGATATTTTAACATTGGAAATGTTTATGTTTAGACAAGAGTATATGGGTACCAAGTTAGAAGTTTTCGTTCAAGGCCAAAAGACAGCGGTGTCGCGATCGAGTGACGCAATACATACAGATATCGCAGCGCTCGGCCTTCTAGCGGCGTGAAGAGTACTGGGGAGTGGGGAGTATTCAGTGCAGCTATATTGGAAGAGGTGGCGCATTGCTAGTAGTGATGGGAATAATCGGGATATTTTCATAATCATAATATTCATAAATTTAATAATTCGAGTGTAAATGAATGCCCAACGATAATTAAAATAAAAGAACAAGTGTAGGCTACAAACGTATATTATTCTAAACTAACTAACAAAACCTTTACATATTATTGCTTTCATAGGGCCGTCAAAGCAGCCCATAAATACTTTACAGTTATCGAAACTGTCTCGCCCTGAAGGCAATTAAATACGTCTACCGCAATCTAGTAACATAAACAATAAACATATCGCTCAGCCGGTACGGTTCTATCCTAAAAGAGTCGACACCGGGCGTTAGTGTTTACACGAGATATATAATCGAATGTATTTAGGATGAACTTATAAAAATTCGAATTGTTTAATCAAATTTGTAGTATATACAACATGAGTAGGTTCCCATTGTGAATTATGATAGCAAAAATGAAATCATAAATCACTAAATAAGAGATTCTGATTTAGCTAATGAGCGGCCGCGTTTTAAGAATATACATTCAGCACCATACACATTTAAAAGAGTAAACTGATGAATTTGAATAATGAATTTATTATTTGAATTGTTTCTTATTTATAATTAAAAAAAAAAAGAATGCCTGACAGCATTCACTGCACAATTCCCGATCGTGAAAGCTGCCTGGGTCACTTGACCGCTAGTGTTTATTAATTGTTAATCTTATGAATATTAGTTTTACCTATAATATCAAAATTGTTCAAGTATAAGTAGTAATTCCGTTAATTTTACTTGCCCAAAAAATAGTAATGACGTCGACAAAAATCATATTTTTTATACGGGGTGGTCACAAATTACAAAATCTTTAAAAAATTTAGTTTTCGGGAAAACGCTATTATTTATAAAAGTTTTTACTTGTCCAAAAAATAGTAACGACGACGACAAAAATCATATTTTTTATACGGGGTGATCACAAATTACAAAATCTCAAAAAATTTTTACTTTTCGGGAAAAGCTATTATTTATAAAAGTTTTTGCTTGCCTAAAGCAATGTCGACAAAAATTATGTTTATTATACGGGGTGGTCAAAAATTACAAAATCTTAAAATTCGGTAAGAGTAAAGTTTGTACCTTTTGATCACCACGTATAAAATTATACATTGTCGAGAAAATTTTATTGTTTATAAAAGCTTTTACTTGCTCAAAAAATAGTAATGACATCGACAAAAATCATATTTTTATAAGGGGTGGTCACAAATTACAAAATCTCAAAAAATGTTTAGTTTTCGGGAAAACGCTATTATTTACAAAAGTTTTTGCTTGCCTAAAGTAATGTCGACAAAAATTATGTTTATTATACGGAGTGGTCAAATATTACAAAATATTAAAATTCGGTAAGAGTAAAGTTTGTACCTTTTGATCACCACGTATTAAAATTTTATGATGATTTTGCTACAATTATGTTTTTATATGGGGTGATTAAAAATCACGGTTCTCTTCGATAAAAATCCGCAAAAATCATATTTTTTATACGGGGTGGTCGCACATTACAAAATCTCAAAAAATGTTTAGTTTTCAAGAAAACGCTATAATTTTTAAAAGTTTTTGCTTGCTTAAAGTAATGCCGACAAAAATTATGTTTATTATACGGGGTGGTCAAAAATTACAAAATCTTAAAATTCGGTAAGAGTAAAGTTTGTACTTTTTGATCACCACGTATAAAAAACTAATGATGATTTTGCCGCAATTGTTTTTCACGGGGTGATCAAAAATCACAGTTTACTCTTCGACAAGAATCATATTTTTTCTACGGGGTGGTCGCACAGTACAAAATCTCAAAAAATGTTAAGTTTTCAGGAAAACGCTATTATTTTTAAAAGTTTTTGCTTGCTTAAAGTAATGTCGACAAAAATTATGTTTATTATACCGGGTGGTCAAAAATTACAAAATCTTAAAATTCGGTAAGAGTAAAGTTTGTACTTTTTGATCACCACGTATAAAAAACTAATGATGATTTTGCCGCAATTGTTTTTATACGGGGTGATCAAAAATCACAGTTTACTCTTCGACAAAAATCATATTTTTTATACAGGGTGGTCGCACATTACAAAATTTCAAAAAATGTTTAGTTTTCAGGAAAACGCTATTATTTTTAAAAGTTTTAGCTTGCCTAAAGTAATGTCGACAAAAATTATGTTTATTATACGGGGTGGTCAAAAATTACAAAATTTTAAAATTCGGTAAGAGTAAAGTTTGTACCTTTTGATCACCACGTATAAAAAACGTATGATGATTTTGCCACAATTATGTTTTTATATGGGGTGATTAAAAATCACAGTTCCCTTCTATAAAAATCCGCAAAAATCATATTTTTTATACGGGGTGGTCGCACATTACAAAATCTCAAAAAATGTTTAGTTTTCAGGAAAACGCTATTATTTTTAAAAGTTTTTGCTTGCCTAAAGTAATGTCGACAAAAATTATGTTTATTATACGGGGTGGTCAAAAATTACAAAAATAAAATATTATTTATTAAAGTTTTTACTTGCCCAAAAAATAGTAATGACGTCGACAAAAATCATATTTTTTATACGGGGTGGTCACAAATTACAAAATCTCAAAAAATGTTTAGTTTTCGGGAAAACGTTATTATTTATAAAAGTTTTTGCTTGCTTAAAGTAATGTAGACAAAAATTATGTTTATTATACGGGGTGGCAAAAATTACAAAATCTTAAAATTCGGTAAGAGTAAAGTTTGTAATTTTTGATCACCACATATAAAAAACTAATGATGATTTTGCCACAATTTTTTCTATACGGGGTGATCAAAAATCAGTTTATTCTTTGACAAAAATCATATTTTTTATACGGGGTGGTCGCACAGTACAAAATCTCAAAAAATGTTTAGTTTTCAGGAAAACGCTATTATTTTGAAAAGTTTTTGCTTGCCTAAAGTAATGTCGACAAAAATTATGTTTATTATACGGGGTGGTTAAAAATTACAAAAAGAAAATATTATTCATAAAAGTTTCAACTTGCCCAAAAAAATAGTAATAACGTCGACAAAAATCATATGTTTTATACGGGGTGGTCATAAATTACAAAATCTCAAAAAATGGTTAGTTTTCGGGAAAACGCTATTATTTATAAAAGTTTTTGCTTGCTTAAAGTAATGTCGACAACTATTATGTTATTATACGGGGTGTCCAAAAATTACAAAATCTTAAAATCCGGTAAGAGTAAAGTTTGTATTTGTTTATCACCACGTATATAAAACTAATGATGATTTTGCCGCAATTGTTTTTATAGGTGGTGATCAAAAATCACAGTTTACTCTTCGACAAAAATCATATTTTTTATACGGGGTGGCCGCACATCACAAAATCTCAAAAAATGTTTAGTTTTCAAGAAAACGCTATTACCTATTTTTAAACGTTTTTGCTTGCCTAAAGTAATGTCGACAAAAATTATTTTTATTATACGGGGTGGTCAAAAATTACAAAATCTTAAAATTCGGTAAGAGTAAAGTTTGTACTTTTTGATCACCACGTATAAAATTTTACATTGTCGAGAAAATGTTATTGTTTTTAAAAGTTTTTACTTGCCCAAAAAATAGTAATGACGTTGACAAAAATCATATTTTTATACGGGGTGGTCACAGATTACAAAATCTTAAAATTCAGTAAGAGTAAAGTTTGTACTTTTTGATCACCACGTATAAAAAACTAATGATGATTTTGCCACAAATTGTTTTTATACGGGGTGATCAAAAATCACAGTTTACTCTTTTCAAATTTTAAGATTTTGTAATTCTTAACCACCCTGTGTATACATCACAATTTTTGACAAAGTCATCACTATTTTTAGGCAAGCAAAAACTTTTTTAATGAATAGCATTCATTCGAAAACAAAAAAAATGAGACTGTAATTTTTTATTCAATTCACTTGGGAAAATTTTACCCGTTGTGTCTGGTATTTTCAATACGCCTGCGATACTTGCGTAACATGTAAGATCTGTGATTGTTTTTTTTTAAGTTTAACTGCAAATCCAATATAAGTTGGTTAATTAAAAATTATGTTTATTATTCCTTACTACATACCTAACTCGTAAATTGAGATATTTATTATATTAGTAATACTTAAGTTTTTCAAAAATAAAATGCTAAAAAATTATGTTTATATTTATATATAACCTTGTGTGTATAATAAACAGTTAATAGATCTATCCTGTTAGAGCAAGCGAGTAAGATAAATACAACGCAACTTGTATTGAATGAGACAATAACTCGGTGCGTAGTACGTTCTGCGCATTCTTGTGGCAAATTGTGACAGTATCCATACTCAATATTATATTAAATTATTAACTAACGTGTTATTCTAAATTTATAAAATGCTAGGGACCCCATCGTACGCCAAACGTTACTAATAAACACTTAATAAACATAAGCATTCTAAAGCCAATCTGGAAATTGCCACAAGCATGCACGCGCACCATAGTATTTGACGTATTCGAAACAACTCAAAAGGATCGGTATATTATGTTTCATATATTTTGTTATCATTTCCAATGTCTCCGATAGTTGCAAGGATTGCGAAATCTGTGATTTTTTTAAAGAAAAATAACAGTAAACTATGCAATTTTGACGTAAAGACTAACAAAATCGGGCACTTGGTTCAGTCGCTATGCGCAAAACTCACAATACAAATTTTGCGGCAGTTTTTACCAAATGGCGGATTTTCTCCAAGCGGGGAACTTTTGGTACTTTGATTTGGATCTCAGGATTTCAATTAGGATGGCATCCTCAATATCTCTGGCAATTTTTAGATTTTTATTTAAAATGTCTAGGTGAACCTAGTATTTGACTGATATAAATGTAAAAACGATTGTAAAATATAATCTTGTATGTAATTGAATCGGGGTTCTGAAATCCCTCGGGAGTGTATATGTATCCCAAACAAGTATGAATCATTCCCGATGAAGTGTAAAAATTGCACAAGATTATTATATTTTCCTTCTAGGTGGACTAGGCTCTATAGGCAATCAACGCGTTTGTGCCACGAACTTGGGAAATCAATATTTCCATGGTTACTGGAAGAACTATTTCATTGTTGCTCTAGTAACTACATATTATTTTTTACAGGAATAACTGAAAATTTAAGAAGTAAACTAACTACTTTTTTAAACAATGGTTAGGAACAAAAAAAATGTGTCTCACAAACTCACGAAAATGACCGACGAAGAGAGAAGTAGATATTTACAACATAGAGCTGATATGGAAGAAGAAAGCAGAAGAAGAAAAGAACAATTAATTACCTCCTTTATAAAGGTTTGTTGAGATAAAATATATAAGGTACACACACACACACACATATATATATATATATATATATATATATATATATATATATATATATATATATATATATATATATATATATATATATATATATATATATATATATATATATATATATATATATATATATATATATATATATATATATATATATATATATATATATATATATATATATATATATATATATATATATATATATATATATATATATATATATTAGCTTTGAAATTCTTTGCTATTCATATTTGTTTTGTGAAAAGAAATCTTGGGTTTGTAGCATTTCATTACATTGAGAAATAAGCAAATAGACGAATAAGAGGAAAGATATACTTACCAGTGCTATATCTGGACATACATACGGAAATGAACCACTATACATACCGAAACGAACCACTTAGAAGTTGCACAAGTTCTTTCACCTTTATTAAGGATCTTCAGAGCAGTATACGATTTATTTCATTGATCATTTATACTTGAATTTAAAATTCAAATATAAATTTTAAATTCAAGTATAAATGATCAATGAAATAAATCGTATACTGATCTGAAGATCCTTAATAAAGGTGAAAGAACTTGTACAACTTCTAAGTGGTTCGTTTCAATGTGTATAGTGGTTCATTTCCGTATGTATGTCCAGATATAGCACTGGTAAGTATATCTTTCCTCTTATTCGTCTATTTGCTTATTTCTCAATGTAATGAAATGCTACAAACCCAAGATTACTTTTCACAATATATATATATATATATACACTCCCCGGCACAAAATTCCGTCACCCTAAAATTTTGCCCAATTTTGATGTTTTATAACTTTTTTATTTTTCATCTGATTTTCATAAATTTTTTACCAGTCTGTAGATCAGTTCATTGTGTGTCTTTTTAATTATTGTAATAAGTCATATTTTTCGTCCAGGCAATATTATACAGGGGTAAATCAAAGTGTTGTTTTTTGTCGTAAACTCAAAACACCCTGTGGAAAAATTGAGGCGAATAATTTTGTTTACAAACTGTTTGCTGCCATCTTAGACGTATTGTAAACATTTTGTTTTTTTATTCATCCCATTATCTCATTTCTTCTGCGAGCAGCAAAATTTTAAATGAAACGCTGATTTCAAGCTTATTTTTATTAACAAAAACATCCACTAGGTATATCACAAAATTAATTAACAAAGACAAATTTTAATAACGTGTATGTCCTCCTCTCGCAACAATGACAGCTTGCATTCTTCGTGGCATCGAATTAATAAGATTACTTATTCTGTCTTGAGGAATAGCCTGATATTCTTCTGTCAGCGCCAGCCGTAAGTCTTGCAAGGTTAGTGGTTGCACAGGACGGCGACGGAGTGCACTTTTAAGAACATCCCAAAGATGTTCAATTGGGTTGAGATCCGGGCTACATGCGGGCCAGTCCAATCTTGGAAGTCCAACCTCATCCAGATATTCGCTCACTACCCGTGCAACGTGAGGTCTATCATTATCATGCATTAATGTAAATTGGTTCCCAATGAAAGGAGCAAATGGAACAACAATTTCTTGGAGGATTTCCTCAATGTAACGGTGGGCGGTTAGTGCTCCATTTTCAACAAATACAAGGTCAGTACGTGCATCGGTAGAAATACCCGCCCAAACCATGACTGAACCACCGTAATATTGCAGTCGCTCAGATATGATGCAGTCTGCATATCTTTCATTTCTACGTCTGTATACCCGTTTACGACCATCCGGCGACCTTAAACAAACCCTGGATTCATCTGTGAATAGTACGTTTCCCCACTGTTCTACAGTCCAGTCAGCATGCGCTCTTGCTCAGAATCTCAGTCGGTGTTGTCGATGCCGAGGAAGCAATTTTGGACATACTGCTGGCCTTCGTGAATGCAATCCTGCTTCTAACAATCTTCTACGTATCGTTCTTTCACTTACACTTACTCGACGTACCATTTGCAAGTCATTTTTTAGATACACAGCAGTAGCTCTTCGATCTCTTAAAGAACTCATGACAAAGTGATCATCAGCTTGAGTGGTCATTCTCCTTCTGCCAGAGCCTTGCCGCCTAATAAAGTTTCCCGTCTGTAGATACCTATTCCAAACATCACAAACTGTAGACCGCGCAATTCCCAGAGTACGGGAGACATAACTCTTATTGCGGCCATCCTCTATTAAGGCAACAATTCTACCTACGTCTGCTGTAGTTACCATGATGACAACACACTAAATTAACTGTACTGTCAAATATTCTGTCACAATAACCGCGTATTTAGCCAACGTCGATGTTTTTTAATTAAAAATGATAAAATTAACAGCGTTTCATTTAAAATTTTGCTGCTCGCAGAAGAAATGAGATAATGGGATGAATCAAAAAACAAAATGTTTACAATACGTCTAAGATGGCAGCAAACAGTTTGCAAACAAAATTATTCGCCTCAATTTTTCCACAGGGTGTTTTGAGTTTACGACAAAAAACAACACTTTGATTTACCCCTGTATAATATTGCCTGGACGAAAAATATGACTTATTACAATAATTAAAAAGACACACAATGAACTGATCTACAGACTGGTAAAAAAATTATGAAAATCAGATGAAAAATAAAAAAGTTATAAAACATCAAAATTATTTTAGGGTGACGGAATTTTGTGCCGGGGAGTGTATATATATATATATATATATATATATATATATATATATATATATATATATATATATATATATATATATATATATATATATATATATATATATATATATATGTTATATGAAAATATAACGCAGACGTAAACAAAACAATTAAGATTATATAACAAAGCAATTAATAATAAAACTATTATCTATACTATTTATGATAGTTATAGAAAATATTAATTTTAATTAATGTGAAGAAAACACCGACTGGAAGTCACATAAACTATATAAAGCAATAAATAATAAAATTAGATAAAGTAATAAATAATAACTAGATAAGAGTATTCTAGAATAATTTGAAAACATTGTTTGTGTCACGTACGCATCGGCGATTCCCTATATAAAATCCCAATTACAGATAAGAAGTTAGTCAGTCATTTACCATCATTCAAGTCAGTCAGTAGCAACACAAGTCAGTCATTATTAATAAGACATTAAACATCAGTCCGTTATTGTAATACATCGAAGCAAGTTATCATAGTTCAGTCTTAGCAGTCTATAAGTCTACATTAACTTAGTATTGTACCAGAAGGTTTTGGTACAATAAATTATATAAGTTAAAATAAGTGTTTTATTTGTGCAACGAGTAATAAAGGTTTTTAAGAAGTCGAAATAGAAAAACGACATATAAAATATATATATATATATATATATATATATATATATATATATATATATATATATATATATATATATATATATATATATATATATATATATATATATATATATATATATATATATATATATATATATACACTGAGCTCGTAAAGTTTGGAATAAATTCAATTAATCGTTATTGAAGGATTTTCACAGGAAATCCTCGGACACGTCAACCTTATTTTATAAAATGTCACTTTTTTCAGCCAACGATTTTTTTTGTTTTGTTCGTTTTTGAGCTATGACGTCATCGACAATTTTTTTAAATGACAACCCATATTTTTTTTCACGGATTTCGATAGAGCACATTTTTCTGAGTGCGAATATGTCAAAAACATAGTACCTTTAACGTTAAAGTTTTCGAGATATTCGGTTGCAAAGTTTATAAAATGTACTATGGCACCATGCATAAGCTATCGGGCGGGTCAAGATTTTTAATAGCTTATTGATTCTAATAGCTTATAGCTTATTACATTTTAAAAGATTAAGGAGTAATATTATTTATTTTGGTAGCTTATCGAACATTTTGAAAGATTTGGGAGTAATCTGTTTAATTTTTTAACAACAATTTAAACAAATAAAAAAATATTTTAACAAATAAATGATAAATAATTAAAGTAAAAAATTAAATCAGAGTAAATTTTCAAAGTGACCTCCATTCACTTCCTGGCAATATCCCATCCGCCACTGAAACTCCTGCAGAACCTTACCAACAGTATCGAGTTGAATGGTTCGAATTTCATTGCGAATTCTGTCCTTTAATTCTTCGATGGTATTTGGTCTATTGAAATAGACTTTGCTCTTTAAATAGCCCCATAAAAAGTAGTCTAGGGGAGTGAGATCTGGAGATCTAAGGGGCCATTCGATAGTTCCCCTGCGACCAATCCAATGGTTAGGAAATAGATGGTTTAAATAATCGCGAACGATCACTGCAAAATGGGGTGGTGCACCGTCTTGTTGGTACCATATCGTGTGATGGGGCAGATCTGGATCTACGTCATTTGGGTAAAGTACCGCAAGTGCAGGGACTAAGTCGTCTCTTAAAAATTCTAAATATATTTCACCTGTTAATACGCCTTCAAAGAAAAATGGGCCCAAAATACGATTACCTACAATACCAGCCCAAACGTTAACTTTTTGTGGAAACTGACTACGAGTTTCCATTTTCCAGTGTGGATTTTCAGGAGACCAATATCTACAGTTTTGCCGGTTAACTGTGCCGTCGAGATAAAAGGTAGCCTCATCAGAAAAAACAATATTTCGTAAAAATCCGTCGTCATCAATCAGGCGTTGCAACATGGTTTGGCAAAACTGTAACCTACGGTCAGGATCATCTTCGTTTAACTCTTGGACCAAAACCACTTTATACGGATGCCATTTGTTCAATTTCAAATATTTCAAGACGGAGCTTTGAACTATTCCGTTGTTTGCCGCCACTTGGCGGGTGGGTAAATGGGGATTTTCTTGAAGCTCTAGTAGAACATTCAATTTAACATCTTGTTGCACTGGTGGACGACCCGTTCTAGGGCGATCTCTCGTATGACCCACTTCTAAAAACTTTTGTTCTATTTTGCTAACGGTGGACTGTGTAATTGGTTCTCTGTTTGGATATTTGTTGTTAAATAAACGGCAAACTTCTACTTGTGTGCGAGCTCTGTCCCCGTAACCGATCATCATCAAAATTTCGATTCTTTCCCTTTCACTCAAACGACGGACCATTTTTAAATAAAATGAATTATGATGGAATAATGATTAATCAACTTACTTAATGATATTATTCAACTGATTAAAACACAAACTTGCGAGGAAAAACTTCAAAATTGTGACAACTGTCAAAACTGTTGTTTTTCCTGCGCTTTCTTGATAAATGATTAGCATTTGGTCATCGCTTGTATAATTCATTCTTAAAACTTTGCAACCGAATATCTCGAACACTTTAATGTTAAAGGTACTTTGTTTTTGACATATTCGCACTCAGAAAAATGTGCTCTATCGAAATCCGTGAAAAAAAATATGGGTTGTCATTTAAAAAAATTGTCGATGACGTCATAGCTCAATAACGAACAAAACAAAACAAAAATCGATGGCTGAAAAAAGTGACATTTTATAAAATAAAGTTGACGTGTCCGAGGATTTCCTGTGAAAATCCTTCAATAACGATTAATTGAATTTATTCCAAACTTTACGAGCTCACGGTATGTCATGATATGTTCTTGTCTGTTTATTTAATTTTTATCAAATTGACATTTGCTATTATTTTTGATAATTTTAGGGATTCCTGAAGGTTCAAAGTAAATAATAGCGATAGATATTGTTATTTTAAATTTTGAAGAATATTTATGTTTTATTAATAATACTTAAACAATGTAGTTCTTGGTTGATGAATTACATATATGATTAAGTATGTTCAATAATTTAATACAATTATTAAATGTTTACAGTTTTTTATTTTTGAAATATATTAAATTCAGGGTAAGTATATTTCAAATAAACATTTCAATGAGAAATATTTAAAAAATTTTACCTATCACGATTCTAACTTAAATATTAAAACATCTATTTAATTTCTATATATTACGCTTGCCCCCTCTTATCAATTTTAATATAACTAACAACTATGCTAAATTATATCTAGTATACAGTTCTTGTGCATGACAATGTGTGTCACCACTAAACACATATTGGTGTCACCCTCTTTTGGGTATACTTAACAATACAATAAATCAGCTGTTAGTAAAGCAAAATGTCGTGCTTTATGTGGCACTCGTTTAATCATATTCATATGTCTTTTAATTAATAGTTTTAATGGTTTTTTTATCGCAGAGAAAATCAATGTATGCACTTACTCCAATTTCACTTATCTCTTCGAGTTTATATATTCCTCCGGAATATACTGCTTGATACAGTTCTTGCTGTGATTTTACTTTTGAGGTAGATAAATATCGAATTCATAACACTTGAATTTTACCTTTATTCACTGTTTACTGTACCTAGTTTATTGTAGGTCCTTCCCACCTGTGAAAATATTAATTTCAACAATTGCTAAGTTGATTCTTCTAGTTTATGTATTCCTCCGGAGCTATACATATATATATATATATATATATATATATATATATATATATATATATATATATATATATATATATATATATATATATACTAGCTGACCCGGCGAACTTTGTTCCGCCTTAATGTCAATAAATAATCAGATTTTTTTTTTATTTGAAAAAATACAAAAAAAATTAAATTTCTACATCAATCATTCATAATTATTTCTTTATTTTAATACATAGGTTGCTCTTCATTTAAGTACCTTGTGATACACGACATTTTTTGTTTTATTATCAGGCGCAAAAACAAACAACGCAGATGGTCTTCCGACCCGTGAACATGCCACGTATAATTGACCATGGGAAAAACATGAATGTTCTAGATTTAAACCACAAACTTTTAAGGATTGGCCTTGTGATTTGTTGATGGTCATGGCAAATGCAAGACGTATCGGAAATTGAAGTCTTTTAAATTCAAACGGCATATCGGTTGGGATCATCGGTATCCTCGGAATGAGAACTTCCTCACCTTTGAATTTTCCTATCATTATCTTAGCGTAAATTACATTGTTCATCAATTTTCTAACCACCAAACGCGTACCGTTGCACAGTTTTGGTTGGTTTATGTTTCTAAGCATGATTACTACGGAGCCAACCTTTAGGCGTAAATTGTGCGGTGGTAAGCCAGGCACGTCCAAAGAGTTTAAAAATTCAATTGGATAGTTGGTGGCTTCATCTTCATTTGTGACGCAGTCAATAGATTTGAATGAATGCATTGTTCCAATGATCTTATTTTGAATTATGTAGTTTAGGTCATCTACATCTTTATTCTTAGCCGCTAAAATTGCTCGCTCACTCATCCATTCATAATTTTTGTAGTTAGAAATAATTTCTGGAAATACATTGTTGATAAGTTCGTCTTTTGATGAGACAAAATTACAGAAATTATTTGGAAATGATATTAATCCGCTCGATTCATCGACAGGTACTTGACCATTACCGATAGTCAGCAATTGCTCCGAGAAATCTTCAGCAGATGTATCATTAAGCAATGTAACTCTCATGTTTGTTGTCAGTTGCAGTTTCTTCACATGGCGCCATAGATTTGACGATTTGAGGCAAGCGTTTATTTCGTCGGCAGCCGTAGATCTTGGAATTACTGGCAGTATTTGGCGGAAATCGCCAGAAAGTAAAATCATTGCTCCTCCAAAACATCTCGAGTCATTGCGTAAATCTTTTAATGTTCGGTTAAGTGCTTCTAATGCACGTTTATGCGCCATTGTGCATTCGTCCCAGATGATGATTTTCGATACCGCTAAAACTTTGGCCATTGCTGAGTGTTTTGCAATATTACACGTTGGTTCTTCAATAGTTTGAAGATTTAACGGTAATTTGAATGCTGAATGAGCCGTACGGCATCCTTCTAACAATGTGGCTGCTATTCCAGAAGAAGCAACTGCAACCGCTATGTTAGATCTCGCCCGAACAGTTGCTAAAACTAATGACATGAGGAATGTCTTGCCAGTTCCACCAGGGGCATCTAGGAAATATAAACCACCATTTTCATCATCGATTGCCTTCATTAAAGTATCATAAACTTCCTTTTGTTGGTAATTCAACAGGGGTACATTCGTTTGAACTACTAAATCTAATTCCTGGTGATCATATTCACGTTCCCGTTCCAATTCTCGATTTAATGCGTCATTCATTTCACGATATGGTGCTGGCATTCCTAACCTGATTAATAAATTACCGCACATGAGGTAACACATATCTTCGATCAAGAGTAAAGCACGATTATGTATCTCCTCATTCATCTCAATATCGTGATTTCTGGAACTGACACGAATTTGATGTAAAATATCTTCTGACATATTATCCTTGTATTTGTGCCACAGGTTACATGGGTTTGATGGAAAACATGTCGAAATTATGATAGCGAATAATGTGCGTATCTGACTTGGAGATGCAGAGATAATGGCTTCAGCGATTGTCGTATCCCAATGACTATCGTTTTCTAATAACTTCAATTCTTCACATGCAGCACGATATGTTGGGAATATTACACCATTAACAGTTCGTAGTGACTCAAATGACGTTGGCCCACGCACATTTACCAGCAACAACCGCAAATAGAAACATTCATTATTCTTTGGATGAACTGTATACATACGACCAAGAGCATCAGTAGAACGCACATCTGGATACCCAGGAACCGCATCGCCTTGCTTCCGTCTTTGAAAATTCTTCGATGAAGCATTCCAAGTATAATAACGTGGCATCTCCGAGTAAAGCAAAGTTCGTGCAAACTGATCGCTTTGGCAGATTGCAAAAAAACTGGTCAATGTAGTTGCTGGAGGTGTTTCAGCACGTTGCGTAGCATTCGAAGCCGTGAAATATACTCGTTGACCATT